>JAENJI010000012.1:16743658-16792725 GCA_018901935.1 Pugionium cornutum | reverse complement strand
ATTCGAATATTTGCCTCTTTTTGTTTTGTAGGGTAGGATCTAGAATATTTACATTTTTTGAGTCAAAGACATTTTTGGAATAGGTCCTTTTTTGGTTATGCACTTTTGTACATTTTCCATTTGTGCACTTTTGTAATCTTTCCTTTTCTTTCTTTGAGTTGACCCTAGAAGGTCAAGCTTTCGAGCATATTAATAAGGCTCCTTCCAGCATTGTAGTTCGACTACCTTTTAGATATTAATAAAGATAGAACTTTCTTCCAACAAGTTTTCTCTAAGAATCTTGTGCGTTTAGAACCTAGTTGAGACCAGCCCTCCTAGCTCTAAGTTTGTGATTTATCACGAGGTTCATCACCCCTCGTGTGGTTCACTTCACCCTTCCATCGTTTACCAACCAGAAAACCCCTATCCAGAAGCCTAAGGTTGAGTTTCTCACCTAATCTTCTACAAACAGCCCACGCCAAGACATCCTTGAATCAAGGCTTGTATCATTTTGGTATCAGAGCTTAAAGCTCCTAAACCAGGTTGTTTCTATCCTTTTTCTTGTCTTATTTCCAGTTCTTGCATTAGTTTAAGTCGTATTCAAGAAAAAAAAAAAAAAACATCAAACTCCAAACCGAGTGCATCTAGCCTCCTACGTGTATCACTAGGGTTTAGATTCACTTTTGCATTGTCTTTCACGTTTTCCTTTTTGTTTAATTCATATTTCCATTAATTTTAAGTTAAATTAAAAGAAAAAGAAAAGAAAAGAAAAAGGAAAGAAAAGAGAATAGGAAAATACCCAAGATATTTCGAATTGGACAGCTAGCACAAGTTGTCTAGGAAGTTTCCTTTTCTTGTAGTCGAATTTCCTTTCCTTAGGATTTTTCCTTTTTGCATTTTTTCAAACCCCATATAAAAAGAAAACCCTCCTAATAATTTAGGGGCACCCTAATTTGTCTTCTTTCTTTGTAGCACACCATGGGAGAAGAGAATAGAGACGCAGCCGAAGCCATGATGGCCATGTTCACCACACTCCAAACACAACTCGCATCCATAGGCGAGAGGTTGGAGCGCGTGGAAAGACCAGTAAGATTCCAGGCCATAAGGCACGTGAGAGCTGAGCAAGACCGCCCTGAGGGTCCTGACCACCTTAGGAAACGGCATGAACAGGAGGAACCCCGGCCAGATGGAGATGAGGACACACAACCTCATAACTATCACCATAGGCCGAGGGGACCTCCACGGCAACCAGAGGCAGAAGATGATGGCTTTGAGCCATATGGTCTTCACCAGAGACCAAGAATGCCTCCTAGACACCATGAGGATGGAGATGAACACACCTACAACCGGGTAATTCATCCTGATGTTAAACTAACTCCTCCAAGTTTTGCAGGAAAAGTAGACCCCGAGGCTTACCTAGATTGGGAGAAGGGAATGGATCATATCTTTGATCACTACAACCAACCAGGACCTAGGAGAGTCTCAATGGCAGTAGCACAACTCACAGACAATGCCCTCATCTGGTGGGATCGTGAGGTATCTGACAGAAGGAGGAAGAGAATGAGACCCGTAGACTCATGGGTCGACATGAAAGACCTCATGCACAAAGGTATGTTCCACCTTACTTTCATAGGGATTTGCAACGACGTTTTCGTACTCTTAAACAGGGTACCAGATCAGTAGAGGAGTACTATGAAGAGTTCGAAGTTAAGGAACAGATTGGAGCTCAATGATGATGAAGAAGCATTGATGGCACAATTCTTGGATGGACTCCAAGAAAGGATCAGCTGCAAGGTGGAAAGGCAAATCTACAATGACTTCAAAGACTTGTTCCACCTATCTGTGCAAGCTCAACAGCACATCAAACGTAAGAGCCAAGACATCCGAGCAAGCCTAAGACACCTTGGGCACCAAGCAACATGCCTAAGACAGTGACAAAGGCAAAAGCGAGATCGAGTCAAGGTTCAAGAGCAAGCCTCCTGAACCCACCCGTGACCAGAGAGAGCCTGGTAAGTCTTCTAACCCTCAAAGATCACGTGACATAACTTGTTTCAAGTGCAGAGGACGTGGACACATCTCAAGGGAGTGCCCAAACAACCGAGTCATGCTGATTACGGAGGCAGGAGAATATGAGTCCCAAGATGAAGAGGACTATGAGCCAGAAGGAGAATAAGGTGACATTGAGTACCCTGATGTGGGGAAGTGCTGGTCACTAGACGTATCCTCAGTGCAATGGTGGATCCTTCAGAGACCATCCAAAGGGAGAACATCTTCCACAGCCGTTGCACCATCAAGGAAAGGTATGTAACCTCATCATAGATGGTGGTTCTTGCACTAACGTTGCTAGTGCGTATATGGTTGATAAGCTAGGTCTAGAGAGGACACGGCATCCTCGACAATATAGACTGAGATGGCTCGATGACAAAGTGGAGCTCAAGATTCATGAGCAAGTCATTGTGCCATTCAGTGTGGGCAAGTACCAAGACCAGGTCGTGTGCGACGTGGTGCCCATGCAAGCTGGCCATCTTCTACTAGGAAGACCATGGCAGTTTGACAAAGAGACCCGGCATGATGGCAGAACCAATCTATACACCTTCGTGCATGACAAGAGAAAGGTCAGCCTAGCCTCTTACACCTGCCCAAGTACATGAGCTACAACTCCAAATGAGTAAGGAAAAGAAACTTGTCAAGTCTAACTTTCTTATTCAACCTAGTCATGTCCGGAGAGCTTTAGCCTCGAAGGACTTAATGTTACTAATGGTTTTCAAGGAAGTGTTGAGTATAGAACAGGGACAGATAGAGCTACCTCATGAAGTAGCAACACTCCTCAACAAATTCCAGGATGTATTTCCAGAGGAGATACCAGCAGGCTTGCCTCCTTTACGTGGCATAGAACATCAGATTGATCTAGTGCCCGGGGCAGCCCTGCCCAACCGGCCAGCCCACCGGATGAGTCCAGAGAAGTCCAAGGAGCTTGAGAAGCAAGTCAAGGAGCTCCTGGAGAAAGGATATGTTCAGAGAGCCTCAGTCCATGTGCTGTACCAGTGCTACTAGTGCCCAAGAAGGATGGGACAAGTGGACTGCCGAGCAATCAACAACATCACAGTCAAGTACCGGCATCCAATACCACGACTGGATGACATGCTAGATGAGCTGAGTGGAGCCACGGTCTTCCCCAAGATAGACCTCAAAAGTGGATACCACCAGGTAAGAATGAAGGAAGGTGATGAGTGGAAGACTGCTTTCAAGACAAAGCAAGGGCTCTACGAGTGGACAGTCATGCCATTTGGCTTGACTAATGCCCCAAGCACCTTCATGCGCCTTATGAACCAAGTTCTTAGGGCGTACATCAGTAAGTTCGTGGTAGTTTATTTTGATGACATATTTGTTTATAGTAAGTGCCTACGGGAACACCTCACACATCTTGAGATGGTCCTTAAAACCCTTCGACAAGAAGAGCTTTATGCCAATCTCAAGAAGTGCACCTTTTGTACTGATAAGCTTGTCTTTTTAGGTTTTGTTGTGAGTTCACAGGGCCTACAGGTTGATGAGGAGAAGATTCGAGCCATACAAGAATGGCCAACACCAGGAAACATCAGCCAAGTAAGGAGCTTCCACGGACTGGCCAGCTTCTATAGGAGATTCGTGCCAACTTCAGCAGTATTGCCTCACCACTGACGGCAGTAGTGAAGAAGAACGTGGGATTCAGCTGGGGAGAAGCTCAGGAGAAGGCATTCCAGGCCTTGAAGGACAGCCTTACACACGCACCAGTGCTAGTCCTTCCCGACTTCAACAAGACGTTTGAAGTGGAGTGTGATGCCTCTGGAATAGGCATAGGAGCAGTGCTAACCCAAGGAGGGAGACCAGTGGCATACTTCAGTGAGAAGCTAGGTGGTGCCTCACTGAACTACCCCACTTCTGACAAGGAGCTCTATGCCCTTGTCCGAGCACTGGAAACTTGGCAGCATTACTTGCTGTCCAAGGTGTGATCCACACTGATCACGAGACTCTCAAACACCTGAGAGGGCAAACCAATCTCAAGAGGAGACATGCCAGGTGGATGGAGTTCATAGAAACCTTCCTTACATCATCAAGTACAAGAAGGGCAAAGACAATGTGGTAGCCGATGCACTATCAAGGAGGTTTGCCTTGATATCAACCATGGAGGCAAAGGTCCTAGGATTCGAGCACATCAAGGATCTATACAAGGATGATCCTGACCTTGCTGAGAGCTGGCACAGGGAGTCATGGCTACATCCATGAGGAGTTCTTGTTTCGAGAAAGAAGGCTGTGCATACCACAAGGATCATTAAGGGAGCTTATCAACCGAGAAGCTCATGGAGGAGGACTCATGGGACACTTTGGTGTCGACAAAACTCTAGCAGTGGTCAAGGAGCACTTCTACTGGCCACACATCAAGAGGACAGTAGAAGCACATTGTGCAAGATGCATCACTTGCAAGAAGGCAAAGTCCCGAGTGCAACCTCACGGGTTGTATCTCCCACTGCCCATACCAACACATCCATGGGTGGACATCTCGATGGACTTTGTTCTAGGTCTGCCCAAGATCAACCACAAAGATGCAATCTTTGTAGTGGTGGACAGATTCTCCAAGATGGCACACTTCATTCCATGTGCCAATGTCAATGATGCCACACAAACAGCTGAGCTGTTCTTCAGGGAGATAGTACGGCTTCATGGAGTGCCAAGGACCATCGTATCAGATAGGGACACCAAGTTCCTCAGCCATTTCTTGAGGACCCTTTGGAGAAAGCTAGGCACGAAGCTACTCTTCTCAACCACTTGCCATCCTCAAACCGATGGCCAAACTGAAGTTGTCAACAGGACCCTATCAACTCTTCTCAGAACAACACTAGGGAAGAACCTAAAGACTTGGGTGGAGTGCCTGCCATTCATTGAGTTCGCCTACAACCGAGCCGTGCACTCAGCAACCAAGAAGACCCCATTTGAAGTGGTATACGGCTTCAACCCTCTCACCCCATTGGAGCAAACACCACTGCCACCAGCTGAGATGACCAACCTCAACGGAGCATCCAAAGCAGAGTTCATAAGGAGGTTACACCAGAAGGTAGCAGAGAACTTGGAGAAGAGGACCGGACAGTACGTGACTCATGCCAACAAAGGAAGAAAGGAGGTGATCTTTCAACCAGGCGATTGGGTGTGGCTACACCTACGGCAGGAGAGGTTCCCAAACCTAAGGAGTTCCAAGCTAGCACCAAGAGGAGATGGACCATTCAGAGTGCTCGAGAGGATCAACAACAATGCCTACCGGATCGAGCTTCCAGGTGAGTTTAATGTGTCCAATACGTTTAATGTCACTGACTTGGCCCCTTTCCATGCAAATGAACCAGTTTTGAGGACAAAACCTACTGAAGAGGGAGGGAATGATGAGGACATCAGGTCGTACATCCAGCCAGGAGACCAGACTGGCCGACCAGGAAGCTTGCCCGAGACAGCAGGACCATCCGGCGCGCCTCCTGGAGTAGGAGCTCTCCTCAACAAGTTCCAGGATGTGTTCCCGGAAGAGATACCAGCAGGCTTACCTCCCCTACGAGGCATAGAGCACCAGATCGACCTCGTGCCCAGAGCAGCCCTGCCCAACCGGCCAGCCTACCGGATGAGACCAGAGGAGTCCAAGGATCTTGAGAAGCAAGTCAAGGAGCTTCTGGAGAAAGGCTATGTTCGAGAGAGCCTCCGTCCATGTGCCGTACCAGTGCTACTAGTGCCCAAGAAGGATGGGACTTGGCGAATGTGCGTGGACTGCCGAGCAATCAACAACATCACAGTCAAGTACCGGCATCCGATACCACGGTTGGATGACCTGCTAGATGAGATGAGTGGAACCACGGTCTTCTCCAAGATAGACCTCAAGAGTGGATACCACCAGGTCAGGATGAAGGAAGGTGATGAGTGGAAGACTGCTTTCAAGACAAAGCAAGGGCTCTACGAGTGGACAGTCATGCCATTCGGCTTGACTAGTGCCCCAAGCACCTTCATGCGCCTTATGAACCAAGTTCTTAGGGCGTACATCAGTAAGTTTGTTGTAAATTATTTTGACGACATTTTAGTTTACAGTAAGTGTTTAAGAGATCACCTTACACATCTTGAGATGGTACTTAAAACCCTTCGACAAGAAAAGCATTATGCCAATCTCAAGAAGTGCAGCTTTTGTACTGATAAACTTGTTTTCTTAGGTTTTGTTGTAAGTTCACAGGGCCTACAGGTTGATGAGGAGAAGATTCGAGCAATACAAGAATGGCCAACACAAAGCAATATCAGCCAAGTGAGGAGCTTCCACGGACTGGCCAGCTTCTACAGGAGATCCGTGCCCAACTTCAGCAGTATTACCTCACCATTGACGGCAGCAGTGAAGCAGAACGTGGGATTCAGCTGTGGAGAAGCTCAGGAGAAGGCATTCCAGGCCTTGAAGGACAGCCTTACACATGCACCAATGCTAGTCCTGCCCGACTTCAACAAGACATTTGAAGTGGAGTGGGATGCCTCTGGAATAGGCATAGGAGCAGTGCTAACCCAAGGAGGGAGGCCAGTGGCATACTTCAGTGAGATGCTAGGTGGTGCCTCACTGAACTACCCCACTTACGACAAGTAGCTTTATGACCTTGTCCGAGCATTGTAGACTTGGCAGCATTACTCGCTGTCCAAGGAGTTTGTGATCCACACTGATCACGAGACTCTCAAACACCTTAGAGGGAAAACCAATCTCAAGAGGAGACATGCCAGGTGGATGGAGTTCATAGAGACCTTCCCGTACATCATCAAGTACAAGAAGGGCAAAGATAATGTGGTAGCCGATGCACTATCAAGGAGGTTTGCCTTGATATCCACCATGGAGGCAGAGGTCCTAGGATTCGAGCACATCAAGGACCTATACAAGGATGATCATGACTTTTCTGAGAGCTACAAGGAGTGTGGCACAGGGAGTCATGGCAAGTTTTACATCCATGAGGGATTCTTGTTCCGAGAAAGAAGGCTGTGCATACCACAAGGATCATTACGAGAGCTTATCATCCGAGAAGCTCATGGAGGAGGACTCATGGGCCACTTTGGTGTCGACAAGACTCTAGCAGTGGTCAAAGATCACTTCTACTGGCCACACATCAAAAGGTCAGTAGAAGCTCATTGTGCAAGGTGCATCACTTGCAAGAAGGCGAAGTCCCAAGTGCACCCTCACGGGTTGTATCTCCCACTGCCCATACCCACACATCCATGGGTAGACATCTCTTTGGACTTCGTTCTATGTCTGCCCAAGATCAACCACAAAGATGCAATCTTTGTAGCTGTGGACAGATTCTCCAAGATGGTACATTTCATTCCATGTGCTAATGTCAATGATGCCATGCAAATAGCCGAGCTGTTCTTCAGGGAGATAGTACGGCTTCATGGAGTGCCAAGAACCATCGTATCAGACAGGGACACCAAGTTCCTCAGCCATTTCTGGAGGACCCTTTGGAGGAAGCTAGGCACGAAGCTACTCTTCTCTACCACCTGCCACCCTAAAACCGATGGCCAAACTGAAGTTGTCAGCCGGACACTATCAACTCTTCTCAGAACTACACTAGAGAAGAACCTCAAGACTTGGGTGGAGTGCCTGCCATTCATAGAGTTTGCTTACAACCGAGCCGTGCACTCAGCAACCAAGAAGACACCTTTTGAAGTAGTATACGGCTTCAACACTCTCACCCCATTGGAGCAAACGCCACTACCACCAGCAGAAATGACCAACCTCAATGGAGAATCCAAGGCAGAGTTCATAAGAAAGTTGCACCAGAAGGTAGCGCAGAACTTGGAGAAGAGAACCGCGCAGTACGTGACTCATGCTAACAAGGGAAGAAAGGAGGTGATCTTTCAACCAGGCGATATGGTGTGGCTACACCTACGGCAGGAGAGGTTCCCCAACCTATGGAGTTCCAAGCTAGCACCAAGAGGAGATGGACCATTCAGAGTGCTGGAGAGGATCAACAACAACGCCTACGGGATCAAGCTCCCAGGTGAGTTTAATATGTCCAACACGTTCAACGTAACTGACTTAGCCCCTTTCCATGCAGATGAACCAGTTTCGAGGACAAAACCTACTGAAGAGGGAGGGAGTGATGAGGACATCAGGTCGCACATCCAGCCAGGAGACCAGACTGGCCGACCAGGAAGCTTGCCCGAGACAGCCGGGCCATTTGGCACGTCTGCCGGCCCAAGCGGTACCGCCGGACCCTCGACCAATAGAACCGGACCAACAGCATTGCCGGCAGAGAGGCCCAAACCTCTGGTACAATTGGTGGCAACGTGGATGACAACGCCGGTCCCATTGGTGACGCTGCCGACTCCGGGATCAACTTGGCCGGTCCAGAAGGCATTCCGGCCAGTACCTCGCACAGTCCAGCCGGTACAGCCGATCCAGCCGAGTACACGAGCATTTCAACTTCTACACAAGGAGACTCGGACCAAATAAGCTACCAGCTTCAGGACATGTATCTAGAGGAAGTCTCTACACCAGTAGTGCCACCAGGAGCAATGACAAGGAGCAGATCAAGAGCACTCTTCCACAAGTTCAGCTTTTGGGTCGACAAGCTCCTAGAGGAAGATCGACTAAGGACAATGGGCCAGAAGTGCAAAGAAGAGTCCAAAGGATTTTCAACAATGCAAGGGACTTCAGAGACTTGGGCTTTAGTGGCAAGAGAGGTCAGGGCCCAAAGATTCCTAACCCTACTCAAAGTCGAAGACTAGGAGCAAGGCGCGTGCATGCCACAAGGATTGCCACCTTCCATTCTTGGCCGTGAGGTAAGTAAGGTAAGTTTTAATTCGAATATATGCCTCTTTCTGTATTGCAGGGTAGGATCTAGATTGTTTACATTTTTGAGTCAATGAAATTTTAGGAATAGGTCCTTTTTCGGTTATGCACTTTTGTATATTTTCCATTTGTGCACTTTTGTAAACTTTCCTTTTCTTTCATTGAGTCGACCCTAGATGGTCAAGCTGTCGAGCATATTAATAAGGCTCCTTCCAGCATTGTAGTTCGACAACCTTTTTGATATTAATAAAGTAGAACTTTCTTCCTACAAGCTTTCTCTCAAAAGAGACTTGTGCGCTTAGAACCTAGTTGAGACCAGCCCTCCTAGCTCTTAGTTTGTGATTTATCACGAGGTTCATCACCCCTCGTGTGGTTCACATCACCCTTCCATCAAATACCAACCCAAAAACCGCTATCCAAGAAGTCTAAGGTTGAGTTTCTCACCTAACCATCTCCAAACAGCCCACGCGCATATAAGCCTTGAATCGACGCTTGTATCAATTTGATGGTGGCAGGTGGTAGAGAAGAGTACCTACGTGCCTAGCTTCCTCCAAAGGGTCCTCTAGAAATGGCTGAGGAACTTGGTGTCCCTGTCTGACAAGATGGTCCTTGGCTGTTGGGGACATCAGGCCGTATGGCCGGCCAGGAGACCAGACTGGCCGACCAGGAAGCTTGCCCGAGACAGCCAGGCCATATGGGACGTCTGCCAGCCCAAGCGGTACCGCCGGACCCTCGACCAACAGGACCAGACCGATCAGCATTGCCGGTGGAGAGGCCCAAACCTCCGGCCCTACTGGTGGCGACGTGGATGACACTGCCAGTCCCAGTGGTGACGCCGCCAAACCCGGGATCAGCTTGGCCGGTCCAGAAGGCATTCCGGCCTGTACCTCGCACAGTCCAGCCGGTCCAAGCGATCCAGCCGAGTACATGGGCATTTCAACTTCTACACAAGGAGACTCGGACCAGATAAGCTACCAGCTTCAGGACATGCATCTAGGGGAAGTCTCTACACCTGTGGTGCCACCAGGAGCAATGACAAGGAGTAGATCAAGAGCACTCTTCCACAAATTCAGCTTATGGGTCGACAAGCTCCTAGAGGATGATCGGCAAAAGACAGTGGGCCTGAAGTGCAAAGAAGAGTCCAAAGGCATCTGAACAATGCAAGGGACTTCAGAGACTTGGGCTTTAGTGGCAAGAGAGGTCAGGGCCCAAAGATTCTTAACCCTACTCCAAGTCGAAGATTAGGAGCAAGGCACGTGAATGCCACAAGGACGGCCACCTTCCATTTCTTGGCCGTGAGGTAAGTAAGGTAAGTTTTCAATTTGGATATTTGCCTCTTTCTGTTTTGCAGGGTAGGATTAAGATTCCTTACATTTTTGAGTCAAAGAAATTTTTGGAATAGGTCCTTTTTCGGTTATGCACTTTTGTACATTTTCCATTTGTGAACTTTTGTAATCTTTCCTTTTCTTTCTTTGAGTCGACCCTAGAAGGTCAAGCTGTCGAGCATATTAATAAGGCTCCTTTCAGAATTGTAGTTCGACAACCTTTTTGATATTAATAAAGTAGAACTTTCTTCCTACAAGCTTTCTCTCAAAAGAGACTTGTGTGCTTTGAACCTAGTTGAGACCAGCCCTCCTAGCTCTAAGTTTGTGATTTATCACGAGTTTCATCACCCCTCGTGTGGTTCAATTTACCCTTCCATCTCATACCAACCAGAAAACCCCTATCCAGAAGCTTAAGGTCGAGTTTCTCACCTAACCTTCTCCAAACAGCCCACGCGCATGCAAGCCTTGAATCGAGGCTTGTGTCATTTTGGTATCAGAGCTTAAAGCTCCTGAACCAGGTTGTTTCTATCCTTCAGTTAATTTTTTTTCTTGTTCTTGCATTAGTTTAAGTCGCATTCAAGAAAAAAAAAATAACACTAAACTCCAAACCGAGTGCATCTAGCTTCTACGTGTATCACTAGGGCTTAGATTCACTTTTGCATTGCCATTCACGTTTTCCTTTTTGTTTAAATCATATTTCCATTATTTTTAAGTTGAATTAAAAAAGAAAAGAAAAAAAATAGGAAAAATACCTAAAGAATTCGAATTGGACAGCTAGCACAAGTTGTAGGAAGTTTCCATTTTTCTAAACTTTCCTTTTTTCAGGTTTTTCCTTTTTCTCAACTTTTTTCCTTTTTGCAAATTCAAATTCCCCTATAAAAGAAAATCCTCCTAATCCACTTAGGAGCAAAATAACTTGTGTTTCTTTCTTGTAGCACAATGGCAGAAGACAATAGAGATGGAGCCGAGGCCATGATGGCCATCTTCACACCCTCCAAACGCAACTCGCATCAATAGGCGAGAGGATGGAGCGCGTGGAGAGGCCTGTGAGATTCCAGGACATAAGGCACGTGAGAGCTGAGCAAGACAGTGATGAGGGTCCTGAGCACCTTAGGACACGGCACGAACAGGAGGAGCCCCATCCAGATGGAGATGAGGACGCACAACCTCATAACTATCACCATAGGCCGAGAGAACCTCCACGGCAACCAGAGGTAGAAGGTGATGGCTTCGAGCCATATGGACATCACCAGAGACCAAGGATGCCTCCAAGACATCATGAGGATGGAGATGAACACGCCTAAACCGGGTAACTCATCCTGATGTTAAGCTAACACCCCCGAGTTTTGCAGGAGAAGTAGACCCCGAGGCCTACCTAGATTGGGAGAGAAGGATGGATCACATCTTCGATCACTACAACCAACCAGGCCCTAGGAGAGTCTCCATGGCAGTAGCATAACTCACGGACAATGCCCTCATCTGGTGGGATCGTGAGGTATCTGACCGAAGGAGGAAAAGATTGAGGCCCGTGGACTCATGGGTCGACATGAAAGACCTCATGAGACAAAGGTTTGTTCCACCTTATTTTCATAGAGATTTGCAATGATGTTTTCGTACTCTTAAGCAGGGTACCAGATCAGTAGAGGAGTACTATGAAGAGTTTGAGAGACTAAGGAACAGGCTGGAGTTCAATGACGATGAGGAAGCTTTGATGGCACAATTCTTGAATGGACTTCAAGAAAGAATCAGCCGCAAGGTGGAAAGGCAAATCTACAATTACTTCAAGGACTTGTTCCACCTATCTGTCCAGGCTGAGCAACACATCAAACGTAAGAGCCAAGACATCCGCAGCAAGCCAAAGATGCCTTGGGCACCAAGCAACATTCCCAAGCCTGTAGACAAAGGCAAAGGCATAGAGATCGAGTCAAGGTTCAAGAGCAGGCCTCCTGAGCCAACCCGTGACAAGAGAGAGCCTAGTATGTCCTCTAACCCTCAAAGATCACGTGACATCACTTGTTTCAAGTGTAGGGGTCGTGGACACATCTCAAATGAGTGCCCAAACAACCGGGTCATGCTGATTACGGAAGATGGAGAGTATGAGTCCCAAGATGAAGAGGACTATGAACCAGAAGGAGAATACGGTGACATTGAGTACCCTGATGTGGGGGAAGTGCTGGTCACTAGACGCAACCTCAGTGCAATGGTGGATCCTTCAGAGACCATCCAAAGGGAGAACATCTTCCACAGCCGTTACACCATCAAGGGTAAGGTATGTAACCTCATCATAGATGGTGGTTCTTGCACTAACGTTGCTAGTGCGTACATGGTTGATAAGCTAGGTCTAGAGAAGACAAGGCATCCTCGACCATATAGACTGAGATGGCTAGTTGACAAAGTGGAGCGCAAGATTCATGAGCAAGTCACTGTGCCATTCAGTGTGGGCAAGTACCAAGACCAAGTCGTGTGCGACGTGGTGCCCTTGCAAGCTGGCCATCTTCTACTAGGAAGGCCATGGAATTTTGACAAAGAGACCAGGCATGATGGCCGAATCTTCTGTAGAAGCTGGCCAGACCGTGGAAACTCCTTACTTGGCTGATGTTGCTTGGTGTTGGCCATTCTTGTATGGCTCGAATCTTCTCTTCATCAACCTGTAAGCCCTGTGAACTTACAACAAAACCTAAGAAGACAAGTTTATCAATACTAAAGATGCACATCTTGAGATTGGCATAAAACTCTTCTTGTCGAAGGGTTAAGCACCAACTCAAGATGTGTGAGGTGATCCCTTAAGCACTTACTACAAACTAAAATGTCATCGAAATAAACTACAACGAACTTACTGATGTACGCCCTAAGAAATTGGTTCATAAGGCGCATGAAGGTTCTCGGGGCATTAGTCAAGCCGAATGGCGTGACTGTCCACTTGTAGAGCCCTTGCTTTGTTTTGAAAGCAGTCTTCCACTCATCACCTTCCTTCATCCTCACCTGGTGGTATCCACTCTTGACGTCAATCTTGGAGAAGACCGTGGCTCCACTCAGCTCATCTAGCATGTCATCCAGCCGTGGTATCGGATACCGGTACTTGACTGTGATGTTGTTTATTGCTCGGCAGTCCACGCACATTCGCCTAGTCCCATCCTTCTTGGGCACTAGTAGCACTGGTACGGCACATGGACTGAGGCTCTCTCGAACATAGCCTTTCTCCAGGAGCTCCATGACTTGCTTCTCAAGCTCCTTAGACTCCTCTGGACTCATCCGGTAGGCTGGCCGGTTGGGCAGGGCTGCTCCGGGCACGAGGTCAATCTGGTGCTCTATGCCTCGTAGGGGAGGAAAGCCTGCTGGTATCTCTTCCGGGAACACATCCTGGAACTTGTTGAGGAGAGATGCTACTTCAGGAGGTAGCTCTACCTGTTCTTTCTCTACATTCAACACTTCTTTGAAAACCATTAGTAGCATTAAATCCTTCGAGGCTAAAGCTCTTTGGACATGACTTGGTTGAATAAGAAAACTAGATTTAATGAGCTTCTTTTCCTTACTCATTTGCTGTTGTAGCTCATGTACCTGGGCAGGTGTGAGAGGAGCTAGGCTGACCTTTCTCTTGTCATGCAAAAAAGTGTAGAGATTGGTTCGGCCATCCTGCATGGTCTCCTTGTCAAACTGACATGGCCTTCCTAACAAAAGATGACCAGGTTGCATGGGCACCACGTCGCACACTACTTGGTCTTGGTACTTGCCCACACTGAATGGCACAGTGACTTGCTCATGGATCTTGAGCTCCACTTTGTCATCGAGCCATCTCAGTCTATACGGTCGAGGGTGCCTTGTCTTCTCTAGACCTAGCTTATCAACCATGTATGCACTAGCAACATTAGTGCAGGAACCACCATCTATGATGAGGTTACATACCTTGCCCATGATGGTGCAACGGCTATGGATGATGTTCTCTCTTTGGATGGTCTCTGAAGGATCTACCATTGCACTGAGAATGCGTCTGACCAGCACTTCCCCCACATTAGGGTACTCAATGTCACCGTATTCTCCTTCTGGTTCATAGTCCTCTTCATCTTGGGATTCATACTCTCCAGCCTCTGTAATCAGCATGATCCGGTTGTTTGGGCACTCCCTTGAGATGTGGCCGCGACCCCTACACTTGAAACAAGTGATGTCACGTGATCTTTGAGTGTTAGAGGACTTACTAGGCTCTCTCTGGTCACGGGTTGGCTCAGGAGGCTTGCTCTTGAACCGTGACTCGATCTCTATGCTTTTGCCTTTGTCTACGGGCTTGGGAATGTTGCTTGGTGCCCAAGGCATCTTAGGCTTGCTGCGGATGTCTTGGCTCTTATGTTTGATGTGCTGCTCAGCCTGGACAGATAGGTGGAACAAGTCCTTGAAGTAATTGTAGATTTGCCTTTCCACCTTGCGGCTAATTCTTTCTTGTAGTCCATCCAAGAACTGTGCCATCAAAGCCTCCTCATCGTCATTGAGCTCCAGCCTGTTTCTTAGTCTCTCATAGTACTCCTCTACTGATCTGATACCCTACTTAAGAGTACGAAAATGTCGTTGCAAATCTCTATGAAAATAAGGTGGAACAAAACTTTGTCTCATGAGGTCTTTCATGTCGACCCATGAGTCTACGGGCCTCAATCTTTTCCTCCTTCAGTCAGACACCTCACGATCCCACCAGAATTTGGGCATTTTCCGTGAGTTGTGCTACTGCCATGGAGACTCTCCTAGGGCCTGGTTGGTTGTAGTGATCGAAGATGTGGTCCATCCTCCTCTCCCAATCAAGATAGGCTTCGGGGTCTACTTTTCCTGCAAAACTAGGAGGTGTTAACTTGACATCAGGATGAGTTACCTGGTTGTAGGCGTGTTCTTCTCCATCCTCATGATGTCTAGGAGGCATCCTTGGTCTCTGGTGATGACCATATGGCTCGAAGCCATCACCTTCTGCCTCTAGTTGCCGTGGAGGTTCTCTCGGTCTAGGGTGATAGTTATGAGGCGGTGCGTCCTCATCTCCATCTGGCTGCGGCTCTGTTGGGGACATCAGGTCGTATGGCCGGCCAGGATACCAGACTGGCCGACCAGGAAGCTTGCCCAAGACAGCCGGTCAATTTGGCACGTCTGCCGGCCCAAGCGGTACCGTCGGACTCTCGACCAACAGGACCGGACCGGTCAGCATTGCCGGCGGAGAGGCCCAAACCACCGGCCCTACTGGTGGCAACGTGGATGACACCGCCGGTCCCAGTGGTGACGACGCCGACTCCGGGATCAACTTGGCCGGTCCAGAAGGCATTCCAGCAAGTACCTCGTACAATCCAGCTGGTACAGCCGATCTAGCCGTGTACACAAGCATTTCAACATCTACACAAGGAGACTCGGACCAGATAAGCTACCAGCTTCAGGACATGCATCTAGAAGAAGTCTCTACACCAGTGGTGCCACCAGGAGCAATGACAAGGAGCAGATCAAGAGCACTCTTCCACAAGTTCAGCTTATGGGTCGACAAGCTCCTAGAGGAAGATCTTCTAAGGACAGTGGGCCAGAAGTGCAAAGAAGAGTCCAAAGGCTTCTCAACAATGCAAGGGACTTCAGAGACTTGGGCTTTAGTGGTAAGAGAGGTCAGGGCCGAAAGATTCCTAGCCCTACTCCACGTCGAAGACTAGGAGCAAGGCGCGTGCATGCCACAAGGACGGCCACCTTCCATTTCTTGGCCGTGAGGTAAGAAAGGTAAGTTTTCAATTCGAATATATGCCTCTTTCTGTTTTTCAGGGTAGGATCTAGATTGTTTACATTTTTGAGTCAAAGACATTTTAGGAATAGGTCCTTTTTCGGTTATGCACTTTTGTACATTTTCCATTTGTGCACTTTTGTAAGCTTCCTTTTCTTTCTTTGAGTCGACCCTAGAAGGTCAAGCTCTCGAGCATATTAATAAGGCTCCTTCCAGCATTGTAGTTCAACAACCTTTTTGATATTAATAAAATGCGAATTTTCTTCTACAAGTTTTCCTCTCAAAAGAGACTTGTGCGCTTAGAACCTAGTTGAGACCAGCCCTCCTAGCTCTAAGTTTGTGGTTTATCACGAGGTTCATCACCCCTCGTGTGGTTCATTTTACCCTTCACCCAATACCAAACCAAAAACCCCCTATCCAGAAGTCTAAGGTCGAGTTTCTCATCTAACCTTCTCCAAACAGCCCACGCGCATATAAGCCTTGAATAGAGGCTTGTATCAGGCTCCTCCTGTTCGTGCCGTGTCCTTAAGTGCTCAGGACCCTCAGCACGGTCTTTCTCAGCCCTCACGTGTCTTATGGCCTGGAATCTCACAGGCCTCTCCACGCGCTCCAACCTTTCGCTGATTGATGCGAGTTGCGTTTGAAGTGTGGGGAACATGGCTATCATGGCCTCGGCTGCATCTCTAGTTTCTTCTGCCATTGTGTACTACAAAGAAAAGAGCAAGTTACTCTGCTCCTAGAATCGATTAGGAGGGTTTCTTATATAGGAGAATTCGAGAAAAATGCAAAAAGGAAAAAACTGGGAAATGGAAAATTCGAAAAATGGAAGATTTGAAAAAATGGAAGATTTGAAAAAATGAAAACTTTCTAACAACTAGTGCTAGCTGTCTTGGTCGAATTCTTTTGGTATTTTTCCTATTTTCTATTTTCTTTTATTTTAATTTAACTTAAAAATAATGGAAATATGATTTAACCAAAAAGGAAAACGTGATTTGCAATGCAAGAATGAATCTAAGCCCTAGTGATACACGTAGAAGCTAGATGCACTCGGTTTGGAGTTTGATGTTATTTTTTTTTATTTTTCTTGAATGTGACTTAAACTAATGCAAGAACTAAAAACAAAACTAGTTAAAGGATAGAAACAACCTGGTTTAGGAGCTTTAAGCTATGATACCAAAATGATACAAGCCTCTATTCAAGGCTTATATGCGCGTGGGCTGTGTGGAGAAGATTAAGTGAAAAACTCAACCTTAGGCTTCTGGATGGGGGTTTTCTGGTTGGTAAAAGATGGAAGGGTGAAGTGAACCACACGAGGGGTGATCAAACTCGTGATAAATAACAAACTTAGAGCTTGGAGAGCTGGTCTCGACTAGGTTCTAAGCGCACAAGCCTCTTAGAGAGAAAAACTTGTAGAAGAAAATTCGCACTTTATTAATTATCAAAAAGGTTGTCGAACTACAATGCTGGAAGGAGCCTTATTAATATGCTCGACAGCTTGACCTTCTAAGGTTGACTATAGAAAAAAATGGAAAATTTACAAAAGTGCATAAATGGAAAACTTACAAAAGTGCATAACCGAAAAAGACCTATTCCTAAAATGTCTTTGACTCAAAAATGTAAATAATCTAAATCCTACCCTGAAAACAAGAAAGAGGCAAATATCCAATTTGAAAACTTACCTTTCTTACCTCACGACCAAGAAATGGAAGGTGGCCGTCCTTGTGGCATGCACGCGCCTTGCTCCTAGTCTTCGACTTGGAGTAGGGTTGGAATCTTTGGGCCCTGACCTCTCTTGCCACTAAAGCCCAAGTCTCTGAAGTCCCTTGCATTGTTGAGAAGCCTTTGGACTCTTCTTTACACTTCTGGCCCAATGTCCTTTGTTGATCATCCTCTAGGAGCTTGTCGACCCATAAGCTGAATTTGTGGAAGAGTGCCCTTGATCTGCTCCTTGTCATTGCTCCTGGTGGCACCACTGGTGTAGAGACTTCCTCTAGATGCATGTCCTGAATCTGGTAGCTTATCTGGTCCGAGTCTCCTTGTGTAGATGTTGAAATGCCCGTGCTCTCGGCTGTATCAGCTGTACCGGCTGGACTGTGCGAGGTACTGGGCGAAATGTCTTCTGCTCCGGCCAATTTGATTCCGGAGCTGGCGGCGTCAGCAATTGGACCGGCGGTGTCATCCATGTCGCCTCCAGTTGGGCCGGAGGTTTGGGCCTCTCCATCGGCAATGTTTATCGGTCCGGCCCGGTTGTTCGAAGGTCCGGCAGTACCGCTTGGGCCAGCAGACGTGCCAAATGGCCCGTCTGTCTCAGGCAAGCTCCCTGGTCGGCCAGTCTGGTCTCCTGGCCGGCCATACGACCTGATCTCCCCATCACCAATAGTATGGTTTTGAGGTCATGATTGCTTCCACCCGAGGAAAACATCCTAAACAGCGTATAAATATGAAAATTTGGAGTGGAAAACAGCCCCAATGGTTAGTCGTACCATTGGCATGACGTAGGTATTTGAGAGAGTGTTCTGAATTGCTAATTTTGGTCATGTAGTTCATCGCGGTTTAAATGTTATGCAATTTGGAAAAAGAAACTGTGTTTTGCGATAGACACATTAAAAATCGAGTGAATAAAAGAAGGGGTGCAAAATGAGGACGTCCCAGGAGGTCACCCATCCGATTCCTAGCCTCTCCCAAGAATTTTTAACAGCAGATTTTGGATAGGATCTGGTGCATTAGTGTTGGTATGATCGCTACCGGTAGTACATGTCATGAAATCGTATATATGATGTTTATCCACTTTTTACAATGATTCTTCGTGAGATCAATTGGATAAAGTTGGCTCCAAACGATGTGTGGTCCTCATCTAGGTGGTTGGAAAGGTTTTGGATAAGCGATGCGATGAGTTTGGGATGGCCGATAATACAGTTTTAAGGTCGTGATTGATTTTTCCCGAGAAAAATGTCTGAACGACCGTCTAAACATCAAAAATTATGGTCGATAACAGCTCCAATGGGCCTTTGTTCCATCAACATGTCAAATTTTTTTCGATAGCTTTTTGAAATGGTATTTTCTGCCATGTAATTTGTTGTGGCTCGAAAATTCGGTGTTTTGCGATAGACACATAAAAATCGAGTGAATAAAAGAAAGGGTGCAACATGAAGATCCCAAAAGGTCACCCATCTCAGTACTACCCTCGACGAAGAACGTTTAACTGCAGAGTTCTGATGGATCCGTTGCATTAGGGCTGGTTTGATTTCACCCAGTTGTACAAATCATGAAATCATATATATGCTCTTCATCCACTTTTTCAATGATTCTTCGTGAGCTCCACTCCATAAAAAAGGCTCCACATGATGTGTGTTACTCACCTAGATGGTTGAAAAAGTTTTGGGTCGGTGACGCGATCAGTTTGGGACGGCTGATAATATGGTTTTTAGGTCGTCATTGTTTCTGCCGGAGAAAAACATCCGACAAAGCATCTAAACATCAAAATATGGGGGTCAAAAACATCCCTAATGCTTCTTTGTAATGAGAGAGCTTTCTAAAATGCTATTTTCGGCCATGTAGTTCATCGTAATGCAAAAGTATTGGCATTAATAAAATATGGCGTCTTGCAGTTGACACATAAACAATCGACTGAATAAAAAGGGGGTGCAACAGGAGTACTTTCCAGGAGGCGGCTCATCCCAATACTACCCTTGACCAATCATGTTTAACTATGGAATTTTTATAGGATCCGGTGCATTTGTACATGTCATGAATTCGACATCGCCTATGCTCTTCATCCTATTTTTGCAATGATTCTTCATGAGCTCAACTGGATAGAAAAGGCTCCACATGATGTGTGGTCATTACCAGGATGGTTGAAAAGTTTTGGATCTGTGATGCTATGAGTTTCAGATGGCCGATAATATTGTTTTAAGGGTGTGATTGCTTCCGCCCGAGAACAACATCCGAGAGCGTCTAAACATCAAAATCTGGGTGTCGAAAACACCTCTAATGGGTCTTCGTACCATTGTCATGTCAGATGTCTTTGCGAGAGCTTTCCAAAATTGTATTGTCGGCCATGTAGTTCATCGCATTGCAAAAGAAATAGCATTAATAAAATACAGCAATTTGTGATAGACACATAAAAACTCGAGTGAATAAAAGAAGGGGTGCAACACGAGGACTTCCCAGGAGGTCACACATACTAGTACTACCCTCGCGGAAGCACGTTTAACTGTGGAGTTCTAATAGGATCGGGTGCATTAGTGCTGGTAGTATCCCACCCGGTAATACATGTCATGCAAACCTATATATGCTCTTCATCCACTTTTTGCAATGATTCTTCGTGAGCTCAACTCGATAAAGAATGCTCCACACGATGTGTGGTCCTCACTTAGATAGTTAAAAAGTTTTGGATCGGTAATGCCAGGAGTTTGAGATGGCCGATATTACGTTTTTAAAGTTGTGATTGCTTCCATCCAAGAGAAACATACGAAAGAGCATTTATCGAAACCTGCGATGTGTTTGATGGGTACCGAAGGTATCCAGAAGAAAGGAACAAAGAGGAGTGGAACTACATTGGGGGCCCTCAGGTATCAGAAAGGTTTCAATCAAAACTACCGAAGCCACCCCAACTTCTCCTCAATGAGTACCAATGTGAAGAACCCTCAGGATTTAAAGTTTCTTCCTTACATGCCGCAAGACAAAATCTACAAGCCCTACAGGCCTCCATCTCAAGGTTTCCAGCAAGGGTATGTGGAGAGACCCAAGTATCAGCCTCCTGGATTTTAACCAAATATGGGGTACAATCAGCAGCAACAACCCCTTTCACTCAATGCACCACCCAAGCCTCAACCTACCCAAGAAGATGGCATGAAGGCACTACTGCAGCAAATCATTGAAGGTCCGGGAAAGGGAGCAATGGAGATGAACAAGAAGATGGCTGAAATCAATGACAATGTAGAATACTTTCAGGAGCTCAACGCCAAGTATGAGCACCTCTCGTCTCATCCTAAGGCACTGGACAGGCAAGTAGATCAGATCGCTTCATCCTCCTGTGCACCGACATGTATACTATTTGGAAAACCCACGAGAGTACTGCCAATGCATCATGACAAGTAGTGAAAAGGCACCCACATCTATGGGGGAGATAGAGGATACCGAGCCTAAAGGTATAGAAGGCGACACTGAGCTTTTGAACGAAACAAATGGCGGGACGGTTTACCCTACCCCAGCAAAACCTGAAAAGGTTCCTCCCAAGGTTAAGGAAAAGAATGAGGAGGAGAGAGTGTCCTACTGATACAAGCCTCGATTCAAGGCTTATATGCGCGTGGGCTGTTTGGAGAAGGTTAGGTGAGAAACTCGACCTTAGACTTCTTGGATTGGGGTTTTTGGGTTGGTATTCGATGGAGGGGTGAAGTGAACCACACGAGGGGTGATGAACCTCGTGATAAATCACAAACTTAGAGCTAGGAGGGCTGGTCTCAACTAGGTTCTAAGCGCACAAGATTCTTAGAGAGAAAACTTGTTGGAAGAAAGTTCTACCTTATTAATATCAAAACGGTTGTCGAACTACAATGCTGGAAGGAGCCTTATTAATATGCTCGACAGCTTTACCTTCTAGGGTCGACTCAAAGAAAGAAAAGGAAAGTTTACAAAAGTGCACAAATGGAAAATATACAAAAGTGCATAACCGAAAAAGGACCTATTCCTAAAATGTCTTTGACTTAAAAATGTAAACAATCAAGATCCTACTCTGCAAAACAGAAAGAGGCATAATTCGAATTGAAACTTACCTTACTTACCTCACAGCCAAGAAATGGAAGGTGGTCGTCCTTGTGGCATGCACGCACCTTGCTCCTAGTCTTTGACTTGGAGTAGGGTTAGGAATCTTTGGGCCCTGACCTCTCTTGCCACTAAAGCCCAAGTCTCTGAAGTCCCTTGCATTGTTGAGAAGCCTTTGGACTCCTCTTTGCACTTCTGGCCCATTGTCCTTAGTCGATCTTCCTCTAGGAGCTTGTCGACCCATAAGCTGAACTTGTGGAAGAGTGCTCTTGATCTGCTCCTTGTCATTGCTCCTGGTGGCAGTACTGGTGTAGAGACTTCCTCTAGATGTATGTCCTGAAGCTGGTAGCATATCTGGTCCGAGTCTCCTTGTGTAGAAGTTGAAATGCTCGTGTACTCGGCTGGATCGGTTGTACCGGCTGGACTGTGCGTGGTACTGGCCGGAATGCCTTCTGGACCGGCCAAGTTGATCCCGGAGTCGGCGGCATCACCAAGGGGACCGGCGGTGTCATCCACGTCACCACTAATTGTGCCAGAGGCTGGGGCCTCTCCGCCGGCAATGTTGATCGGTCCAGTCCTGTTGGTCGAGAGTCCGGCGGTACCGCTTGGGTCGGCAGACATGCCAAATGGCCCGACTGTCTCGGGCAAGCTTCCTGGTCGGCCAGTCTGGTCTCTTGGCTGGACATAGGACCTGATGTGCCCATCATCCCCTCCCTCTTCAGTAGATTTTGACCTCAATACTGGTTCATCTGCATGGAAAGGGGCTAAGTCAGTTACGTTGAACGTGTTGGACATATTAAACTCACCTGGGAGCTTGATCCCGTAGGCGTTGTTGTTGATCCTCTCCAGCACTCTGAATGGTCCATCTCCTCTTGGTGCTAGCTTGGAACTCCTTAGGTTGGGGAACCTCTCCTGCCGTAGGTGTAGCCACACCCAATCGCCTGGTTGAAAGATCACCTCCTTTCTTCTCTTGTTAGCATGAGTGACGTACTGCCCGGTCCTCTTCTCCAAGTTCTCTACTACCTTTTGGTGTAACTTCCTTATTAACTCTGCCGTGGATGCTCCATTGAGGTTGGTCATTTCTGCTGGTGGCAGTGGTGTTTGCTCCAATGGGGTGAGAGGGTTGAAGCCGTATACTACTTCAAATGGTGTCCTCTTTGTTGCTGAGTGAACAGCTCGGTTGTAAGCGAACTCTATGAATGGCAGGCACTCCACCCAAGTCTTGAGGTTCTTCCCTAGTGTAGTCCTGAGAAGAGTTGATAGTGTCCTGTTGATAACTTCCGTTTGGCCATTGGTTTGAGGATGGCAGGTGGTAGAGAAGAGCAGCTTCGTGCCTAGCTTCCTCCAAAGGGTCCTCCAGAAATGGCTGAGGAACTTGGTGTCCCTGTTTGACACAATGGTCCTTGGCACTCCATGAAGCCATACTATCTCCCTGAAAAACAGCTTGGCTGTTTGCGTGGCATCATTGACATTGGCACACGGAATGAAGTGTGCCATCTTGGAGAATCTGTCCACCACTACAAAGATTGCATCTTTGTGGTTGATCTTGGGCAGTCCTAGAACGAAGTCCATTGATATATCCACCCATGGGTGCGTTGGTATGGGCAGTGGGAGATACAACCCATGAGGTTGCACTCAGGACTTTGCCTTCTTGCAAGTGATGCACCTTGCACAATGAGCTTCCACTGACCTTTTGATCTGTGGCCAGTAGAAGTGCTCCTTGACCACTGCTAGAGTCTTGTCAACACCAAAGTGGCCCATGAGTCCTCCTCCATGAGCTTCTCGGATGATAAGCTCTCGTAGTGATCCTTGTGGTATGCACAGCCTTCTCTCACGAAGGGGACCGGCGGTGTAATCCACGTCGCCACCAATTGTGCCGGAGTCTGGGGCCTCTCTGCCGGCAATGTTGATCGGTCTGGTCCTGTTGGTCGAAGGTCCGGCGGTACCGCTTGGGTCGGCAGACGTGCCAAATGGCCCGACTGTCTCGGGCAAGCTTCCTGGTCGGCTAGTCTGGTCACCTGGCCGGACATACGACCTGATGTTCCCATCACCTACACTCTGGAAAGACTTAAGAAACTTCCATTTCCTGGGATGTTTAAGGACCAAATCCTCAAACTACAGTACAAGAAGCTCAGGAAACAACTAAACTCAATCACAAGGCCGCTCCTAGGCTGGCTGGAAGATCATCTAGCGATGAAAAAGCTCAAGCAATATGAGATGGGGAAAAGAAAGGGTGTTGAGAAAGGACCAGCAACAGACAATCATGAGTGTAGTGCAATACTCCAAGGCTCTACACATGACAAGCTTCAAGATCTAGGTAGTTTTATTATTCCATGCACCTTAGGACCTTTTTCATGTGGTAAAAGAACGGGATTGAAGTAGCTAATCAATGATTAGATTGATGATGTTATGCTCCTGGTAAGTGTAGACAGAACATGTAGGTAGGCCTAAACATCCTTATTACATCTGAGCGAACGAGAGTTGATGTCTAAGGCGATAGGTGGACAAAATTAGACTCGAACTCAATGATCACTAGATGATAGATTGTTGTGCAAAAGACTTGTAGTTTATAGGCTGGTGAATTGGCTTTTACCACGAGAGTGGATCAGTATACTAGATAGTGCTCTAAATATTAGGGATTCATCTAATCAAACCTGTAGAATCGTTAGACAAAGGAAGATTGCACCGAATTGAATGTCTTGCCCACTGTCCATATTTCTTGTTTATTGAAGTAGCTCGTGTTTACTTTCTTTGCAATTAGATAATTAGACAACAAATAAAAAAATCTATTATTATCATCATAGCGTTAAGTTTTTTATGTATTCATAGTATGTTATTCTTACTTCCTTGAGGATTTGATACCCAATTACTATTCGATTTGCGCTGCACTTAGAGTTGTATTAAAACCCCATCACAAGATCCAAGTATCAGCCTCATGGATTTCTGCCAAAGATGGGATACAATAAGCAGATGCATCCCCTTTCACTCAATGCACCACCTGCACCAAAAGCTGCCTAAGAAGATGACACAAAGGCACTATTGCAGAAGATCTTTGAAGATCAGGGAAAGGGAGCAAACGGAGATGAACAAGAAGATGACTGAAATCAACAGAAAGGTATACAATGCTTTTGGGGAGCTCAGAGCCAAGTATGAGCACCTTTCGTCTCATATTAAGGACTGGACAACCAAGTAGCTCAGATAGCTTCATCTTCTTCTGGATCGTAAGGTAAACTCCCTGGAAAACTTGAATTAAACCCATGGGAATACTGCCAATCCATCATTAGAAGTACTGAAGAGGCACCCACATCTAAGGGGAAGGTAGAGGAAACCGAGCCAGATGGGTAAGAAGGCGACGATTAGCTTTTGAATGAAGCAAATGGAAAGAAGGTTGACCCTACCCATGTGAAGCTAAAAAATATCTATCTCAAACTCAAGTCAATCCCAGACTAAGTGATCGACCCTTCTGAGGTTTTCTTTGCCTACCTTCTTCTCTTTTCTCAATTTGAAGTTCTCTTTTTTTTGGCATTAGGGGGTAGTGATTAATTGGGCTCATTGGAATCACTCTTCTTTTCTAACCCTTTTCTTATTTTTTTCTCCTCTACTCTTGATAATTGATCTAGGCTTGTGCCTTCTTGAATTACTTAGAGGACTTTTTTCACTTTGAAACCTAGATCTATCTTTTACACTTATTAACCGATTCACATGCCCCCTTTTTCTTATGCAGAATCCCTACATGCTCCCTTTTTGGGTTTCTCTCATTTTCTTTTCTCATTCTTTTTCTTTTCATCTCATACTCAAACACCCTAGCAAGTCTACCCAAGTCTTAATGTATGCTAAGCTTATAGTGTGAAGCTAGCATCTACATGAAAGTCCTATCTTTATCGTTCTCAAAACTCAACATGTTTTGCAAAGTAGGCATTCTAGTAAAAAGGCCTTACACAAGGCTCACACAAGAGTAACGTTGGCTTCAAGGAAAGGATTGGGTTGGGGAGTGGTGTAACCGTCCCAAAGAAGGGGATTTGGCCACTCGAGTTAGCAGAGGGTGGTATAAACATGAAAGAAAACCCGAATGTGTATATCGGTATCCATGAACAAGTCTTAAAAAAGATGCATGTAAGATAATTTCAATACCAGTTAAAGTTATAATTTGTAGAGTTAGGATCAAATCAGACACACTTCAATTCCCGAGAATGATCTACCTAATAGGTTGTGGCACAATACAAGATTCCCAAGTTTCAAAATGGTGCAAGCATCATAGTACTCCTAGCACGGGTTCCAATCCTAGTCCTAAATGAAACTTAGTTGAGGCAGTCTAACCATTGTGATGAGGACATCAGGTCGTACATCCAGCCAGGAGACCAGACTGGCCGACCAGGAAGCTTGCCCGAGACAGCAGGACCATCTGGCGCGCCTGCCGGACCAGACAGTACCGCCGGACCCTCGACCTATAGGACCAGACCGGTCAACATTGCCGGCGGAGAGGCCCAAGCTTCCGGCACACTTGGTGGGGACGTGGATGACACCGCCGGTCCCTCTGATGACACCACCGACTCTGGGATCAACTTGGCCGGTCCTGAAGTCATTCCGGCCAGTACCGCGCACAATCCAGCCGGTACAGGCCATCCAGCCGAGTACACGCGCACTTCCACTTCTACACAAGAGGACTCGGATCAAATGAGCTACCAGCTCCAGGACATGCACTTAGAGGAAGTCTCAACACCAGTGGTACCTCAAGGAGCAATGACAAGAAGCAGATCAAGGGCGCTCTTCCACAAATTCAGCTTATGGGTCTACAAGCTTCTAGAAGAAGATCGACTAAGGACAATGGGCCAAAAATACAAGGAAGAGTCCAATACCTTCTCAACAACACAAGGGACATCAGATACTTGGGCTTTAGTGGCAAGAGAGGTCAAGGCCCAGAGATTTGTAACCCTACTCCAAGTCGAAGACTAGGAGCAAGGCGCGTGCATGCCACAAGGACGGCCACCTTCCATTTCTTGGCTGTGAGGTGAGTTAAGGTAAGTTTACATTCGAATATATGCCTCTTTCTGTTTTGCAGGGTAGGATCTAGTTGCTTTACATTTTTGAGTCAAGAACATTTTAGGAATAGGTCCTTTTTCGGTTATGCACTTTTGTATCTTTTCCTTTTGTGCACTTTTGTAAACTTTCCTTTTTCTTTATTTGTGTCGACCCTAGAAGGTCAAGCTGTCGAGCATATTAATAAGGCTCCTTCCAGCATTGTAGTTCGACAACCTTTTGATTATTAATAAAGTAGAACTTTTTCCTACAAGTTTTCTCTCTAAGAATCTTGTGCGCTTAGAACCTAGTCGAGACCAGCCCTCCTAGCTCTAAGTTTTTGATTTATCACGAGGTTCATCACCCCTCGTGTGGTTCACTTCACCCTTCCATCGTTTACCAACCAGAAATCCCCTCTCCAGAAGCCTAAGGTTGAGTTTCTCACCTAATCTTCTACAAACAGCCCACGCGCATCCAAGCCTTGAATCGAGGTTTGTATAATTTTGGTATCAGAGCTTAAAGCTCCTAAACCAGGTTATTTATATCCTTTTGCTTTTCTTATTTCTAGTTCTTGCATTAGTTTAAGTCGTATTCAAGAAAAAATCAAAAAAATAACCTCAAACTCCAAACCGAGTGCATCTAGCCTCCTACGTGTATCACTAGGGTTTAGATTCACTTTTGCATTGCCATTCACGTTTTCCTTTTTGTTTAATTCATATTTCCATTAATTTTAAGTTAAATTAAAAAGAAAAGAAAAAGAAAAGAAAAGAAAATAGGAAAATACCCAAAAGATTTCGAATTGGACAGCTAGCACAAGTTGTCTAGGAAGTTTCCTTTTATTCGAATTTCCTTTCCTTAGGATTTTTCCTTTTTGCATTTTTTCAAACCCTTATAAAAAGAAAACCCTCCTAATAATTTAGGAGCATCCTAACTTGTCTTATTTCCTTGTAGGACGCCATGGGAGAAGAGAATAGAGAAGCAGCTGAAGCCATGATGGCCATGTTCACCACACTCCAAACACAACTCGCATCCATAGACGAGAGGTTGGAGCGCGTGGAAAGACCAGTGAGATTCCAGGCCATAAGGCACGTGAGAGCTGAGCAAGACCGTCCTGGGGTTCCTGAGTACCTTAGGACACGGCACGAACAGGAGGAACCCCAGCCAGATGGAGATGACGACACACAACCTCATAACTATCACCATAGGCCGAGAGGACCTCCACGGCAACTAGAGGCAGTAGATGATGGCTTTGAGCCATATGGTCTTCACCAGAGACCAAGAATGCCTCCTAGACGTCATGAGGATGGAGATGAACACACCTACAACCGGGTAATTCATCCTGATGTTAAGCTAACTCCTCCTAGTTTTGAAGGAAAAGTAGACCCCGAGGCTTACCTAGATTGGGAGAAGCGAATGGATCATATCTTTGATCCCTACAACCAACCAGGACCTAGGAGAGTCTCAATGGCAGTAGCACAACTCACGGAAAATGCCCTCATCTGGTGGGATCGTGAGGTATCTGACAGAAGGAGGAAGAGAATGAGACCCGTAGACTCATGGGTCGACATGAAAGACCTCATGCGACAAAGGTTTGTTCCACCTTACATTCATAGGGATTTGCAACGTCGTTTTCGTACTCTTAAGCAGGGTACCAGATCAGTAGAGGAGTACTATGAAGAGTTCGAGAAGTTAAGGAACAGATTGGAGCTCAATGATGATGAAGAAGCATTGATGGAACAATTCTTGGATGGACTCCAAGAAAGGATCAGCTGCAAGGTGGAAAGACAAATCTACAACGATTTCAAAGACTTGTTCCACCTATCTGTGCAAGCTGAACAGCACATCAAACGTAAGAGCCAAGACATCCGCAGCAAGCCTAGGACACCTTGGGCACCAAGCAACATTCCCAAGCCCGTAGACAAAGGCAAGAGCATAGAGATCGAGTCAAGAATCAAGAGCAAGCCTCCCAAACCCACCCGTGACCAGAGAGAGCTTGGTAAGTCTTCTAACCCTCAAAGATCACGTGACATCACTTGTTTCAAGAGTAGGGGTCGTGGACACATCTCATGGGAGTGCCCAAACAACCGGGTCATGCTGATTACGGAGGCTAGAGAATATGAGTCCCAAGATGAAGAGGACTATGAACCAGAAGAGGAATATGGTAACATTGAGTACCCTGATGTGGGGGAAGTGCTGGTCACTAGACGCATCCTCAGTGCAATGGTGGATCCTTCAGAGACCATCCAAAAGGAGAACATCTTCCACAGCCATTGTACCATCAAGGGCAAGGTATGTAACCTCATCATAGATGGTGGTTTTTGCACTAACGTTGCTAGTGCATATATGGTTGATAAGCTAGGTATAGAGAAGACACGGCATCCTCGACCCGATAGACTGAGATGGCTCGATGACAAAGTGGAGCTCAAGATTCATGAGCAAGTCACTGTGCCGTTCAGTGTGGGCAAGTACCAAGACCAAGTCGTGTGCGACGTGGTGCCCATGCAGGCTGGCCATCTTCTACTAGGGAGACCATGGCAGTTTGACAAAGAGACCAGGCATGATGGCAGAACCAATCTCTACACCTTCGTGCATGACAAGAGAAAGGCCAGCCTAGCTCCTCTTACACCTGCCCAAGTACATGAGCTACAACTCCAAATGAGTAAGGAAAAGAAACTTGTCAAGTCTAACTTTCTTATTCAACCAAGTCATGTCCGGAGAGCTTTAGCCTCGAAGGATTTAATGTTACTAATGGTTTTCAAGGAATTGTTGAGTATAGAACAGGGACAGGTAGAGCTACCTCCTGAAGTAGCAACTCTCCTCAACAAATTCCAGGATGTATTTCCAGAGGAGATACCAGCAGGCTTGCCTCCTTTACGTGGCATAGAACACCAGATTGATCTAGTGCCCGGAGCAGCCCTACCCAACCGGCCAGCCTACCGGATGAGTCCAGAGGAGTCCAAGGAGCTTGAGAAGCAAGTCAAGGAACTCCTGGAGAAAGGATATGTTCAAGAGAGCCTCAGTCCATGTGCCGTACCAGTGCTACTAGTGCCCAAGAAGGATGGGACTTGGCGCATGTGCGTGGACTGCCGAGCAATCAACAAAATAACAGTCAAGTACAGGCATCCAATACCACGACTGGCTGACATGCTAGATGAGCTGAGTGGAGCCACGGTCTTCTCCAAGATAGACCTCAAGAGTGGATACCACCAGGTCAGGATGAAGGAAGATGATGAGTGGAAGACTGCTTTCAAGACAAAGCAGGGGCTTTACGAGTCGACAGTCATGCCATTCGGCTTGACTAATTCCCCAAGCACCTTCATGCGCCTTATGAACCAAGTTCTTAGGGCGTACATCAGTAAGTTTGTTGTAAATTATTTCGACAACATTTTAGTTTACAGTAAGTGTTTAAGAGATCACCTTACACATCTTGAGATGGTACTTAAAACCCTTCGACAAGAAAAGCTTTATGCCAATCTCAAGAAGTGCAGCTTTTGTACTGATAAACTTGTTTTCTTAGGTTTTGTTGTAAGTTCACAGGGCCTACAGGTTGATGAGGAGAAGATTCGAGCAATACAAGAATGGCCAACACAAAGCAATATCAGCCAAGTGAGGAGCTTCCACGGACTGGCCAGCTTCTACAGGAGATCCGTGCCCAACTTCAGCAGTATTACCTCACCATTGACGGCAGCAGTGAAGCAGAACGTGGGATTCAGCTGTGGAGAAGCTCAGGAGAAGGCATTCCAGGCCTTGAAGGACAGCCTTACACACACACCAGTGTTAGTCCTTCCCGACTTCAACAAGACGTTTGAAGTGGAGTGTGATGCCTCTGGAATAGGCATAGGAGCAGTGCTAACACAAGGAGGGAGGCCAGTGGCATACTTCAGTGAGAAGCTAGGTGGTGCCTGACTGAACTACCCCACTTATGACAAGGAGCTTTATGCCCTTGTCCGAGCATTGGAGACTTGGCAGCATTACTTGCTGTCCAAGGAGTTTGTGATCCACACTGATCACGAGACTCTCAAACACCTTAGAGGGAAAACCAATCTCAAGAGGAGACATGCCAGGTGGATGGAGTACATAGAGACTTTCCCGTACATCATCAAGTACAAGAACGGCAAAGATAATGTGGTAGCCGATGCACTATCAAGGAGGTTTGCCTTGATATCCACCATGGAGGCAAATGTCCTAGGATTCGAGCACATCAAGGACCTATACAAGGATAATCCTGACTTTGTTGAGAGCTACAAGGAGTGTGGCACAGGGAGTGACAAGTTTTACATCCATGAGGGATTCTTGTTCCGAGAGAGAAGACTGTGCATACCACAAGGATCATTACGAGAGCTTATCATCCGAGAAGCTCATGGAGGAGGACTCATGGGCCACTTTGGTGTTGACAAGACTCTAGCAGTGGTCAAGGAGCACTTCTACTGGCCACAGATCAAAAGGTCAGTGGAAGCTCATTGTGCAAGGTGCATCACTTGCAAGAAGGCGAAGTCCTGAGTGCAACCTCACGGGTTGTATCTCCCACTGCCCATACCAACGCACCCATGGGTGGATATATCAATGGACTTTGTTCTACGACTGCCCAAGATCAACCACAAAGATGCAATCTTTGTAGTGGTGGACAGATTCTCCAAGATGGCACACTTCATCCCATGTGCCAATGTCAATGATGCCACACAAACAGCTGAGCTGTTCTTCAGGGAGATAGTACGGCTTCATGGAGTGCCACGGACCATCGTATCAGACAGGGACACCAAGTTCCTCAGCCATTTCTGAAGGACCCTTTGGAGGAAGCTAGGCACGAAGCTACTCTTCTCTACCACCTGCCATCCTCAAACCGATGGCCAAACTGAAGTTGTCAACTGGACACTATCAACTCTTCTCAGGACAACACTAGGGAAGAACCTCAAGAATTGGGTGGAGTGCCTGCCATTCATAGAGTTCGCTTACAACCAAGCCGTGCACTCAGCAACCAAGAAAACACCATTTGAAGTAGTATACGGCTTCAACCCTCTCACCCCATTGGAGCAAACGCCACTTCCACCAGCAGAGATGACCAACCTCAACGGAGCATCCAAGGCAGAGTTCATAAGGAAGTTACACCAGAAGGTAGCAGAAAACTTTGAGAAGAGGACCGGGTAGTACGTGACTCATGCCAAAAAGGGAAGAAAGGAGGTGATCTTTCAACCAGGCGATTGGGTGTGGCTACACCTACGGCAGGAGAGGTTCCCAAACCTAAGGAGTTCCAAGCTAGCACCAAGAGGAGATGGACCATTCAGAGTGCTTGAGAGGATCAACAACAATGCCTACCGGATCGAGCTCCTAGGTGAGTTTAATGTGTCCAACACATTCAACGTAACTGACTTAGCCCCTTTCCATGCAGATGAACCAGTTTTGAGGACAAAACCTACTGACGAGGGAGGGGATGATGAGGACATCATGTTGTCAAACCAGCCAGGAGACCAGACTGGCCGACCAGGAAGCTTGCCCGAGACAGCCGGGCCATCTGGCACGTCTGCCGGCCCAAGCGGTACCACCGGACCCTCGACCAATAGGACCAGACCGACCAGCATTGCCAGCGGAGAGTCCCAAGCTTCCGGCACACTTGGTGGCGACGTGGATGACACCGCCGGTCCCCTTGGTAATGCCACCAACTCCGGGATCAACTTGGCCGGTCCTGAAGGTATTCCGGCCAGTATCTCGCACAGTCCAGCCGGTACAGCCGATCCAGCCGAGTGCGCGAGCATTTCAACTTCTACACAAGGAAACTCGGACCAGATAAGCTACCAGCTTCAGGAAATGCATCTAGAGGAAGTCTCCACACCAGTAGTGCCACCAGGAGCAATGACAAGGAGTAGATCAAGAGCACTCTTCCACAAGTTCAGCTTATGAGTGGACAAGCTCCTAGAGGAAGAACGACTAAGGACAATGGGCCAGAAGTGCAAAGAAGAGTCCACAGGCTTCTCAACAACACAAGGGACATCAGAGACTTGGGTTTTAGTGGCAAGAGAGGTCAGGGCCCAAAGATTCCTAACCCTACTCCAAGTCGAAGACTATGAGCAAAGCGTGTGCATGCCACAAGGACGGCCACCTTCCATTTCTTGGCCATGAGGTAAGTAAGGTAAGTTTTCAATAAGAATATTTGCCTCTTTCTGTTTTGCAGGGTAGGATCTATAATATTTACATTTGTCGAGTCAAAGACATTTTAGGAATAGGTCCTTTTTCGATTATACACTTTTGTATCTTTTCCTTTTGTGCACTTTTGTAAATTTTCCTTTTCTTATTTCAGTCGACCCTAGAAAGTCAAGCTGTCGAGAATATTAATAAGGCTCCTTCCAGCATTGTAGTGCGACAACCTTTTTGCTAATTAATAAAAATCGAATTTTCTTACAAGTTTTCTCTCAAGAATCTTGTGCGCTTAGAACCTAGTTGAGACTAGCCCTCCTAGCTCTAAGTTTATGATTTATCACGAGGTTCATCACCCCTCGTGTGGTTCACTTCACCCTTCCATCAAATACCAACCCAAAAACCCCTATCCAAGAAGTCTAAGGTCGAGTTTCTCACCTAACCTTCTCCAAACAGCCCACGCGCATATAAGCCTTGAATCGAGGCTTGTATCAACTCCTCTGTATAGGGTACTGAGGAGTTACTCATCTGAGAAGCCATGATGGGGGCATTGTGATGTGTAGTCCTTGAAACGCTCCCATGATTCAGAGAAGCTTTCATTACCATGCTGCATAAAACCGGAGATCTCATTCCTTAACCTTGCTGTTCTTGAGGCTGTAAAGAATTTGGCCAGAAAGACTCTCTTGCATTGATCCCATGAGGTTATGGCATCGTGTGGCAAGCTCTTCTCCCACTTGTGTGCCTTGTCTCCCAGAGAGAAAGGGAATAGCCTTAGCTTAAGAGCATCCTCCGAGATCCCATTGATCTTGACAGCTCCACAAAGCCTATCGAATTGGTCCCAGTGATCTAGGTGATCCTCCATTGGCATATCGTGAAACTTGCTTCCCTGTACCATGTTGATCAAGCTTGCCTTGATCCCAAAGTTTTTTATCTACACAGAGGTTGGGTGAGTTCTAGTTCGGTACCGATATACGTGTTGCTCATCAAATGTCACTATAACTCGCTGAGGCCTTTGTGGGTGCATTGGACCTCTTGCTCTCCATGCATTCTGATACTGGCCTCCAGCTCCTTGAGCTTTATTCTCAGCATTCTGTGGCAGGTTCTGGTCGTGGTGTTCCATCTCCAAATCCCTCCTTAGGTGATCTGATCGCTCTCTACTTGCTCTTGCAACTTCTCTTTGCAAGTGCAGAATGTCAATGTCACTCGGTTGCAGGGTTGTGTGTCCGCGGCTTCTTGTGTTCATGCACCTGCAGAAACCAAGTAATTGTAGTGAAAAGAAAAAGAAAATAAAAAATCTAGTCTATAAGTGAATCAAAATCCTAATGGTTGTTGCTAACTTCCCTGGCAACGGCGCCAAAAACTTGATGGGGTTTTAAGTTTTAATCCCGAGTACAACTCCAACTACAGGGCAAATCGAGTAGTAGTTGGGTATCGAATCCACAGGGAAGTAAGAATAACACACTAGGAATGCATGAAACACTTAAATCTAGGCAAATACTAATTGGGTTTTTATTGGTTTTTATAATAATCTAATTGCAAAGAAAGTCAAGATGAGTTAGATACGATAAGCAAGAAATATGGATAGTGGGCAAGGCATTCGATTTGGGGCAATCTTCCTTTGACTAACGATTCTACAGGTTCGGTTAGATAATTCTCTAAGAGTTAGAACACTATCTAGTAGACTGATCCACTCTCGTGGCAACAGCCCATTCACTAGCCTATAGACTACAAGTCTTTTGCACAGCAATCTATCGCCTAGTGATCATTGGGTTTGAGTCTAATCCTGTACACCTATCGCCTTAGACATCAACTCTTGTTTTCTAAGATGTAATAAGGATGTCTAGGCCTACCTACACGTTCTGTATACACCTCTCGGGAGAAGAACATCATCGATTGTATTGATTAGCTACTTCAATCCCTAGCATTAAGCACAACCTAAACATTAGGGATTTGCCATCTAATCTACCTAAATAACCCTAAGTCAATATCAGATTCCCCTAATCTACCTTACCCACAATCCATACAGAAAATACTCAAACATATTCATTAAAACAGTAAGCATAAAGAGTAAAAGCAATTAAACATAAGATAGGAGATAGGGTAGAGAAATCCTTCACTGAAAACCAAGAGTTCAAGAACAAAAGTTGAAACCAATCTCCTCTCTCTCTAAAAACGTCCAGAAGCAAAAACTAAGAGAAACTTAAACTAAACTTAGGTTAAAAGTGTTTTAAAAGGGTTTATATAGTATCTTTAACAATTAGGTTTAATTCTTAGACAAACCGGTTAAGTAAAACTAGGTTTAAGACATTTTGGGCTTAAGTTTCCCCGATATTGGCCCATTAGTTCGGCCATGGTGAGATTGGGCAGTAAAATCATGGTGTTGGGCCTGAGATCGCCCATGGTGAGATCCCTTGGTCATTTTTCCGTGCTTGATCCTGTCTAACTTCTCGATGTACCTGAAAACATCGAGAAGGCGTGAAATATGCATAAATGCATGCACTGACCTATAGAATACAATGCCAAATGCCAATGAATGTAAATGGGAATATATAATGCCTAAAATGCTAATGAAGACATGGAAAAGGTGGTGAAATTCATGGTGAAGCAATGCAAAAACCATGGCTATCGGAAGCAAATGGAAAGACGGTTGACCCTACCCCATCAGAAGCTGAAAAGGTTCCTCCCAGGGTTTGGAAAGTATATGAGGAGGGAAAGACTTGAGAAACTTCCATTTCCCAGAAATTTTAAGGAGCAATCCTCGAATTGCAGTACAAGAAGCTCAGGAAACAGCTAAACTCAATCATAGGGCCACTCCCAGGCTACCTGAAAGATCATTCAGCAATGAAAAATTCAAAGAAATTTGAGATGGAGAAAAGAAAGGGTGTTCAGAATGGACCGGCAATGAACAATCATGAGTTTAGTGCAATACTCCAAATCTCTACGCAAGAGAAGTTTCAAGATCCAGGTAGTTTCACTCTTCCTTGCACGTTAGAACCTTTGTCCTTTGCTAAATGCCTGGTCAAACTTGGAGCTAGTGTGACCCTCATTCCTCTGATGGTTTCTCAAACACTAGGTTTAACAGACTTCAAGAAGACTCGCATCTCGTTGGTTTTGGCGGACAGGTCAAAGAGGTCTCCTATTGGGGTCTTGGAAAACTTACCGGTGAAGGTTGGCGATTCAATAATCCGCACATATTTTGTTTTGCCAGAAATGGATGAGAGGCCACCTAACCCAATTATATTTGAGAGACCATTCTTAGCCACCGCAGGACTTGTAATCGACGTGCCGAAAGGTATAATTGAACTCAACTTAAAAACCTCTACTCTCATATTCAACATCAAATAAACATCTCAATGGACTTCGTTCTAGGTCTGCCCAAGATCAACCACAAATATGCAATCTTTGTAGTGGTGGACAGATTCTCCAAGATGGCACACTTCATTCCGTGTCTGACCGAAGAAGGAAAAGATTGAGGCCCGTAGACTCATGGGTCGACATGAAAGACCTCATGAGACAAAGGTTTGTTCCACCTTATTTTCATAGAGATTTACAACGACGTTTTCGTACTCTTAAGCAGGGCACCAGATCAGTAGAGGAGTACTATGAAGAGTTTGAGAGACTAAGGAACAGGTTGGAGCTCAATGACGATGAGGAGGCTTTGATGGCACAATTCTTGGATGGACTGCAAGAAAGAATCAGCCGCAAGGTGGAAAGACAAATCTACAATGACTTCAAGGATTTGTTCCACCTATCTGTCCATGCTGAGCAGCACATCAAACGTAAGAGCCAAGACATCCGCAGCAAGCCTAAGACGCCTTGGGCACCAAGCAACATTCCCAAGCCCGTAGACAAAGGCAAAAGCATAGAGATCGAGTCACGGTTCAAGAGCAAGCCTCCTGAGCCAACCCGTGACCAGAGAGAGCCTAGTAACTCCTCTAACCCTCAAAGATCACGTGACATCACTTGTTTCAAGTGTAGGGGTCGCGGACACATCTCAAGAGAGTGCCCAAACAACCGGGTCATTCTGATTACGGAAGCTGGAGAGTATGAATCCCAAGATGAAAAGGACTATGAACCAGAAGGAAAATACGGTGAAATTGAGTACCCTGATGTGGGGGAAGTGCTGGTCACTAGACGCATTCTCAGTGCAATGCTGGATCCTTCAGAGACCATCCAAAGGGAGAACATCTTCTACAGCCATTGCACCATTAAGGACAAGGTATGTAACCTCATCATAGATGGTGGTTCTTGCACTAATATTGCTAGTGCGTACATGGTTGATAAGCTAGGTCTAGAGAAGACAAGGCACCCTCGACCGTATAGACTGAGATGGCTCGATGACAAAGTGGAGCTCAAGATCCATGAGCAAGTCACTGTGCCATTCAGTGTGGGCAAGTACCAAGACCAAGTAGTGTGCGACGTGGTGCCCATGCAACCTGGTCATCTTTTGTTAGGAAGGCCATGTCAGTTTGACAAGGAGACCATGCAGGATGGCCGAACCAATCTCTACACTTTTTTGCATGACAAGAGAAAGGTCAGCCTAGCTCCTCTCACACCTGCCCAGGTACATGAGCTACAACAGCAAATGAGTAAGGAAAAGAAGCTCATTAAATCTAGTTTTCTTATTCAACCAAGTCATGTCCAAAGAGCTTTAGCCTCGAAGGATTTAATGCTACTAATGGTTTTCAAAGAAGTGTTGAATGTAGAGAAAGAACAGGTAGAGCTACCACCTGAAGTAGCAGCTCTCCTCAACAAGTTCCAGGATGTGTTCCCGGAAGTGATACCAGCAGGCTTGCCTCCCCTACGAGGCATAGAGCACCAGATCAACCTCGTGCCCGGAGCAGCCCTGCCCAACCGGCCAGCCTACCGGATGAGTCCAGAGGAGTCTAAGGAGCTTGAGAAGCAAGTCAAGGAGCTCCTGGAGAAAGGCTAAGTTCGAGAGAGCCTCAGTCCATGTGCCGTACTAGTGCGGCTAGTGCCCAAGAAGGATGGGACTTGGCGAATGTGCATGGACTGCCGAGCAATCAACAACATCACAGTCAAGCACCAGCATCCGATACCACGGCTGGATGACATGCTAGATGAGCTGAGTGGAGCCACAGTCTTCTCCAAGATAGACCTCAAGAGTGGATACCACCAGGTCAGGATGAAGGAAGGTGATGAATGGAAGATTGCTTTCAAGACAAAGCAAGGGCTCTACGAGTGGACAGTCATGCCATTCGGCTTGACTAATGCCCCAAGCACCTTCATGTGCCTTATGAACCAATTTCTTAGGGTGTACATCAGTAAGTTCGTTGTAGTTTATTTCGATGACATTTCAGTTTATAGTAAGTGCTTAAGGGATCACCTCACACATCTTGAGTTGGTGTTTAAAACCCTTCGACAAGAAGAGCTTTATGCCAACCTCAAGAAGTGCATCTTTTGTACTGATAAACTTGTTTTCTTAGGTTTTGTTGTAAGTTTACAGTTCTTACAGGTTGATGAAGAGAAGATTCGAGCCGTACGAGAATGGCCAACACCAAGCAACATCAGCCAAGTAAGGAGTTTCCACGGTCTGGCCAGCTTCACAGAAGATTCGTGCCCAACTTCAGCAGTATTGCCTCACCATTGACGGCAGTAGTGAAAAAGAACGTGGGATTCAGGTGGGGAGAAGCTCAGGAGAAGGCATTCCAGGCCTTAAAGGACTGCCTTACACATGCACCAGTGCTAGTACTGCCCGACTTCAACAAGACGTTTGAAGTGGAGTGTGATGCCACTGGAATAGGAATAGGAGCAGTGCTAACCCAAGGAGGGAGGCCAGTGGCATACTTCAGTGAGAAGCTAGGTGGTATCTCACTGAACTACCCCACTTACGACAAGGAGCTTTATGCCCTAGTCCGAGCATTGGAGACTTGGCAGCATTACTTGCTGTCCAAGGAGTTTGTGATCCACATTGATCACGAGACTCTCAAACACCTCAGAGGGCAAACCAATCGCAAGAGGAGACATGCCAGGTGGATGGAGTTAATAGAGACCTTCCCGTATGTCATCAAGTACAAGAAGGGCAAAAACAATGTGGTAGCCGATGCACTATCAAGGAGGTTTGCCTTGATATCCACCATGGAGGCAAATGTCCTAGGATTCGAGCACATCAAGGACCTATACAAGGATAATCCTGACTTTGTTGAGAGCTACAAGGAGTGTGGCACAGGGAGTGACAAGTTTTACATCCATGAGGGATTCTTGTTCCGAGAGAGAAGACTGTGCATACCACAAGGATCATTACGAGAGCTTATCATCCGAGAAGCTCGTGGAGGAGGACTCATGGGCCACTTTGGTGTCGACAAGACTCTAGCAGTGGTCAAGGAGCACTTCTACTGGCCACACATCAAAAGGTATGTAGAAGCCCATTGTGCAAGGTGTATCACTTGCAAAAAGGCGAAGTCCCGAGTGCACCCTCACGGGTTGTATCTCCCACTGCCCACACCTACACATCCATGGGTGGACATCTCAATGGACTTCGTTCTAGGTCTGCCCAAGATAAACCACAAAGATGCAATCTTTGTAGTGCTGGACAGATTCTCCAAGATGGCACACTTCATTCCATGTGCCAATGTTAATGATGCCACGCAAACAGCCGAGCTCTTCTTCAGGGAGATAGTACGGCTTCATCCAGTGCCAAGGACCATCCTGTCAGACATGGACACCAAGTTCCTCAGCCATTTCTAGAGGACTATTTGGAGGAAGCTAGGCACGAAGCTGCTCTTCTCTACCACTTGCTATCCTCAAACCGATGGCCAAACTGAAGTTGTCAACCGGACATTGTCAACTCTTCTCAAGACTACACTAGGGAAGAACCTCAAGACTTGGGTAGATTGCCTGCCATTCATAGGGTTCGCTTACAACCGAGCCGTGCACTCAGCAACCAAGAATACTCCTTTTGAAGTAGTCTACGGCTTCAACCCCCTCACACCATTGGAGCAAGCGCCACTGCCACCAGCAGAGATGACCAACCTCAACGGAGCATCCAAGGCGGAGTTCATAAAGAAGTTACACTAGAAGGTAGCAGAGAACTTGGAAAAGAGGACTGGGCAGTACGTGACTCATGCCAACAAGGGAAGAAAGGAGGTGATTTTTCAACCAAGCGATTGGGTGTGGATACACCTACCACAGGAGAGGTTCCCCAACCTAAGGAGTTCCAAGCTAGCACCAAGAGGAGATGGACCATTCAGAGTGCTAGAGAGGATCAACAACAACGCCTACCAGATCGAGCTCCTAGGTGAGTTTAATGTGTCGAACACGTTCAACGTAACTGACTTAGCCCCTTTCCATGCAGATGAACCAGTTTTGAGGTCAAAACCTACTGAAGAAGGAGGGGATGATGGGGACATCAGGTCGTATGGCCGGCCAGGAGACCAGACTGGCCGACCAGGGAGCTTGCCAAGACAGCCGGGCCATTTGGCAAGTCTGCCAGCCCAAGCGGTACCGCCGGACCTTTGACCAACCGGGCCGGACCGACCAACCGGGCTGGACCGACCAACATTGCCGGCGGAGAGGCCCAAACTTCTGGCCCAACTGGTGGCGACATGGATGACACCGCCGGTCCAATTAGTGATGTTGCTGGCTCAGGAATCAACTTGGCCGGCTCATAAGACATTCCGGCCAGTACCTCACACAGCCCAGCCGGTACAGCCGATCCAGCCGAGAACATGGGAATTTCATCATCTACACAAGGAGACCCGGACCAGATAACCTACCAGCTTTAGGACATGCATCTAGAGGAAGTCTCTACACCAGTGGTGCCACCAGGACCAATGACAAGGAGCAGATCAAGGGCACTCTTCCACAAATTCAGCTTATGGGTCGACAAGCTCCTAGAGGATGATCGACAAAGGATATTGGGCCAGAAGTACAAAGAAGAGTCCAAAGGCTTCACAACAATGCAAGGGACTTCAAAGACTTGGGCTTTAGTGGCAAGAGAGGTAGGGCCCAAAGATTCCTAACCCTACTCCAAGTCGAACACTAGGAGCAAGGCGCGTGCATGCCACAAGGTCGGCCACCTTCCATTTCTTGGCCGTGAGATAAGAAAGGTAAGTTTTCAAATTGGATATTTGCCTCTTTCTGTTTTGCAGGGTAGGATCTAGAATATTTACATTTATTGAGTCAAAGACATTTTAGGAATAGGTCCTTTTTCGGTTATACACTTTTGTATCTTTTCCATTTGTGCACTTTTGTAAACTTTCCTTTTCTTTATTTGAGTCGACCCTAGAAGGTCAAGCTGTCGAGCATATTAATAAGGCTCCTTCCAGCATTGTAGTTTGACAACCTTTTGATATTAATAAAGATGAACTTTCTACAAGTTTTTCTCTCAAGAATCTTGTGCTTAGAACCTAGTTGAGACCAGCCCTCCTAGCTCTAAGTTTGTGATTTCGAATACCAACCCAAAACCCCTATCCAAGAAGTCTAAGGTCGAGTTTCTCACCTAACCTTCTCCAAACAGCCCACGCGCATATAAGCCTTGAATCGAGGCTTGTATCAGGCCACCCGACCCAATTATATTTGAGAGACCATTCTTGGCCACCGCAGGAGCTGTAATCGATGTGCGGAAAGGTATAATTGAACTCAACTTAAAAACCTCTACTCTCATATTTAACATCAAATAGACATGCAAGGAGCACACCATCGAGGGAAAAGTTTTCTCTGTAGAAACCTGTGGAGGTTTGGAGGAAATGAATGGGAAGGCGTTACCCTCGACTGAAGATGAAAGTTTCTTGGGGAAGGAAGACACTAGCAATGGTATGTCTAGTGAGAAAGACAAGTTGGGTGAGCACAAGGCAGAAAAAGCAGACCCAAGATCGAGACAAAGTGATCAACACTTCAAACCCAAGCTGTCAAGATACAAATAGGAAAATAAAAAAAAAGAGCTAAGGCAAGTTGAAGGATACTGCTCGTGTGGCCGATGGCAGGTAGGCTGATCGCAGACCGATGATGTAAGATCGGCCACTGAGCCGATCTGTGGAGACTGATCGCACATGAAGGCGGAACAGGCCAACCTCCTGGAAACTTTGCGATCAACCACCTGGCCAATATAATTGGTGAACCTTCCTGGCCACTCCACCTACATGACCACACACCCAAGAATGAGCACACCATCTCCCTTAATTCTTTTCCGCTAATAAAGAGATAACAATCACTCAAACTTGCCTATGTTTTTATCATTTTTGTTTCCTTTATTTTCATCTCTCTTTCGTATTTATTTTCTCAATGAGACGGTGAGAGATAAGTCCTGGGAGAGGACACTAACGGTCATATTTGCATCATTTTGCATTGTACATGTATTTATGCATTAGAAAAAAACAAAAAATTCAAAAATTCAAAAAACCAAAAAAACATTTCATTGTCATTTACATTCTCTGTGTTAAGATTGAGTCTAGAGGTATATAAGATTACACTTGCATTTTCATATGGACCATGGTTAGACTATCTTGACTAAGTTGCACTTAGAACTATGATTGGAATCCTTGCTAAGATTACTATGATGCTTGCACCATTTCGAAACTTAGGAATCTCTTATTGTGCCAAAACCAATCATTTTCGAGAATTGAATGTGTCTGATTTGATCCCAACTCCATATATTAGAACTTGAACCGGATTTGAAACTATCTTAGGTGCATCTTTCCTAAGCTTCTTCATGGATATGATATACACATTTGGGTTTTCTTTGACCTTTATACCATCATCTGTTAACTCAAATGGTCGAATCCCCCCCCCCCCCTCTTTGGGATTGTTGCGCCACTCCCAATCCAATCCTGTCCTTGAACCTAATATCACTCTTGAGTGTGAACCTTGTGTAAGGCCTTTTTATTAAAATGTTTACTTTGCAAAACATGTTGAGTTTTGAGAATGACAAGGCTAGGACTTTCATGTAGATGCTAGCCTGACACTATAAGCTCAGCATAGGTTAGGATTTGTGTTGGCTTGCTAGGGTGTTTGAGTATAAGATGAAAAGAAAAATAGAGAAAAAATGATAGAATCCCAAAAGGGAGCGTGTGGGGGTTGTGCGTATGAAAAGGGGCATGAGAATCGGTTAATAAGTGTAAAAGATATCTCTAAGTTTGAAAGTGAAAATTTTCCTATAAGAAAGTAAAGAAGGCAAACGTAGATCAATTATCAAGAGTAGAGGAGAAAAATAAGAAAAAGAGCTCGAAAAGAAGAGTGATTCCAATCTGCCCAATTAATCACTACCCCATAGTACCAAAAAGAGAATTTCAAAGTGAGAGAAGAAAAGAAGATATGCAGAGAAAGCCTCAGAAGGGTAGAACACTTAGGATGGGATTAACTAGAGTTTGAAATAGAGAGTTTTGTACTAGAACATGGGTTGATGAAAGTCTTGCCTTGTATGCATCATTGTTTCTGAGTCTTAGTGATGAGGAAATCAGGTTGTATGTCCAGCCAGGAGACCAGACTGCCCGACCAGGAAGCTTGCCCGAGACAGCAGGGCCATCTGGCACGCCTGCCGGCACAAGCAGTACTACCGGACCCTCGACCAATAGGACCAGACCAACCAGCATTGCCGGCGGAGAGGCCCAAGCTTCCGGCACAGTTGGTGGCGACGTGGATGACACTGCCGGTCCCCTTGGTGATGCCGCCGACTCCGGGATCAACTTTGCCGGTCCTGAAGGCATTCCGGCCAGTAGCTCTCACATTCCAGCCGGTACAGCCGATCCAGCCGAGTGCACGAGCATTGCAACTTCTACACAAGAAAACTCGGACCAGACAAGCCACCAGCTTCAGGACATGCATCTAGAGGAAGTATCCATACCAGTAGTGCCACCAGGAGCAATGACAAGGAGTAGATCAAGAGCACTCTTCCACAAGTTCAGCTTATGGGTGGACAAGCTCCTAGAGGAAGAATGACTAAGGACAATGGGCCAGAAGTGCAAAGAAGAGTCCACAGGCTTCTCAACAACACAAGGGACATCAGAGACTTGGGTTTTAGTGGCAAGAGAGGTCAGGGCCCAAAGATTCCTAACCCTACTCCAAGTCGAAGACTATGAGCAAAGCGTGTGCATGCCACAAGGACGGCCACCTTCCATTTCTTGGCCATGAGGTAAGTAAGGTAAGTTTTCAATAAGAATATTTGCCTCTTTCTGTTTTGCAGGGTAGGATCTAGAATATTTACATTTATTGAGTCAAAGACATTTAAGGAATAGGTCCTTTTTCGGTTATACACTTTTGTATCTTTTCCATTTGTGCACTTTTGTAAACTTTCCTTTTCTTTATTTGAGTCGACCCTAGAAGGTCAAGCTGTCGAGCATATTATTAAGGTTCCTTCCACCATTGTAGTTTGACAACCTTTTTGATATTAATAAAGATAGAACTTTTTCCCCAACAAGTTTTCTCTCAATAATCTTGTGCGCTTAGAATCTAGTTGAGACCAGCCCTCCTACCTCTAAGTTTGTGGTTTATCACAAGGTTCATCACCCCTCGTGTGGTTCACTTCACCTTTCCATCGAATACCAACCCAAAAACCCCTATCCAAGAAGTCTAAGGTCGAGTTTCTCACCTAACCTTCTCCAAACAGCCCACGCGCATATAAGCCTTGAATCGAGGCTTGTATCACTTAGTGATTTGCGAAAGTTGCATTCCTTTTCAAGAAAAGCCGTATGACCACTTGAACCACCTTATCTCGCTTTAAAAACCATTTCACCTTAACCAAATGAACTTGTCTTTGTTGATGCATAGAAAAATTCACCTATGGTTTTAATTGAATGCTAAGGAGTTAAGGTATTTGATCACACATAGCATGACTAGGGATTGACATCGTGACACATACAAAAAGTACTAGGAAGTAGAACCGATTCAAGCTATTATAATATTCTTCCATAAGGATTTTGGGATTCAATCTTTATGCGTGCTTTTGGTTAGAGGGTCCAGTTTTCAATACTCTTCTTTGGTTTGTTTCTGATTGTTTTCCTTGAGGACCATGGTGATGGGGACATCAGGTCGTATGGCCGGCCAGGAGACCAGACTGGCCGACCAGGGAGCTTGCCCAAGATAGCCGGGCCATTTGGCACGTCTGCTGGCCCAAGCGGTACTTCCGGACCCTCGACCAACAGGACCGGACCGATCAGCATTGCCGGCGGAGAGGCCCAAACCTCCAGCACAACTTGTGGCGACGTGGATGACACCGCCGGTCCCATTGGTGATGCCGCCGGCTCCGGGATCAACTTGGCCGGAGCAGAAGACATTCCGGCCAGCACCTCGCACAGTCCAGCCGAGTACACGGGCATTTCAGCTTCTACACAAGGAGACTCGGACCAGATAAGCTACCAGCTTCAAGACATGCATCTAGAGGAAGTCTCTACACCAGTGGTGCCACCAGGAGCAATGACAAGGAGCAGATCAAGAGCACTCTTCCACTAATTCAGCTTATGGGTCGACAAGCTCCTAGAGGATGATCGACAAAGGACAGTGGGCCAGAAGTATAAAGAAGAGTCCAAAGGCTTCTCTACAGTGCCAGGGACTTCAGAGACGTGGGCTTTAGTGGCAAGAGAGGTCAGGGCCCAAAGATTCCTAACCCTACTCCACGTCGAAGACTAGGAGCAAGGCACTTGCACGCCACAAGGACGGCCACCTTCCATTTCTTGGCCGTGAGGTAAGTAAGGTAAGTTTTCAAATTGGATATTTTCCTCTTTCTGTTTTGCATTGTAGGATCTAGAATATTTACATTTTTTAGTCAAAGACATTTTAGGAATATGTCCTTTTCAGTTATGCACTTTTGTACGTTTTCCATTTCTGCACTTTTGTAAATTTTCCTTTTCTTTCTTTGAGTCGACCCTAGAAGGTCAAGCTGTCGACCATATTAATAAGGCTCCTTCCAGCATTGTAGTTCAACAACCTTTTTGATATTAAAAAAATAGAACTTTCTTCGAACAAGCTTTCTCTCAAAGGAGACTTGTGCGCTTAGAATTTAGTTGAGACCAGCCCTCCTAGCTCTAATTTTGTGATTTATCACAAGGTTCATCACCCCTCGTGTGGTTCACTTCACCCTTCCAACTTTTACCAATCAGAAAACCCCCATCCAGAAGCCTAGGGTTGAGTTTCTCACCTAAACTTCTCCAAATAGCCCATGCGCATATAAGCCTTGAATCGAGGCTTGTACCATTTTGGTATCAGAGCTTAAAGCTCCTAAACCAGGTTGTTTCTATCTTTTAGTTAGTTTTAGTTCTTGTTCTTGCATTAGTTTAAGTCGCATTCAAGAAAAATCAAAAAAATAACATTAAACTCCAAACCGAATGCATTTAGCTTCTACGTGTATCACTAGGGCTTAGATTCACTTTTGCATTACCATTCACGTTTTCCTTTTTGTTCAAATCATATTTCCATTAATTTTAAGTTAAATTAAAAAGAAAAGAAAAAGAAAATAGGAAAAATACCAAAAGAATTCGAATTGGACAGCTAGCACAAGTTGTAGGAAGTTTCCATTTTTCTAAACTTTCCTTTTTTCAGGTTTTTCCTTTTTCTCAACTTTTTCCTTTTTGCAAATTCGAATTCCACTATAAAATAAAACCCTCCTAATCCACATAGGAGAAAAATAACTTGTGTTTCTTTCTTGTAGCACAATGGCAGAAGAGGATAGAGATGCAGCCGAGGCCATGATGGCCATGTTCACCACCCTCCAAACGCAACTCGCATCAATAGGCGAGAGGTTGGAGCGCATGGAGAGGCCTGTGAGATTCCAGGCCATAAGGCATGTGAGAGCTGAGAAAGACCGTGCTGAGGGTCTTTAGCACCTCAGGACACGGCACGAACAGGAGGAGCCCCAGCCAGATGGAGATGAGGACGCACAACCTCATAACTATCACCATAGGCCGAGAGGACCTCCACGGCAACCAGAGGCAGAAGGTGATGGCTTCGAGCCATATGGACATCACCAGAGACCAAGGATGACTCCTAGACATCATGAGGATGGAGATGAACACGCCTACAATCGGGTAACTCATCCTAATGTTAAGCTAACACCTCCGAGTTTTGCAGGAAAAGTAGACCCCGAGGCCTACCTAGATTGGGAGAGAAGGATCGATCACATCTTTGATCACTACAACCAACCAGGCCCTAGGAGAGTCTCCATGGCAGTAGCACAACTCACGGACAATGCCCTCATCTGGTGTGATCGTGAGGTGTCTGACCGAAGGAGGAAAAGATTGAGGCCCGTGGACTCATGGGTCGACATGAAAGACCTCATGAGACAAAGGTTTGTTCCACCTTATTTTCATAGAGAATTGCAACGACGTTTTCGTACTCTTAAGCAGGGTACCATATCAGTAGAGGAGTACTATGAAGAGTTTGAGAGACTAAGGAACAGGCTGGAACTCAATGATGATGAGGAAGCTTTGATGGCACAATTCTTGGATGGACTCCAAGAAAGAATCAGCCGCAAGGTGGAAAGGCAAATCTACAATGACTTCAAGGACTTGTTCCACCTATCTGTCCAGGCTGAACAGCACATCAAACGTAAGAGCCAAGACATCCGCAGCAAGCCTAAGACACCTTGGGCACCAAGCAACATTCCCAAGCCCGTAGACAAAGGCAAGAGCATAGAGATCGAGTCAAGGTTCAAGAGCAAGCCTCCTGAACCAACCTGTGACCAGAGAGAGCCTAGTAAGTCTTCTAACCCTCAAAGATCACGTGACATCACTTGTTTCAAGTGTAGGGGTCGTCAACACATCTCAAGGGAGTGCCCAAACAACGGGGTCATGCTGATTACGGAGGCTGGAGAGTATGAGTCCCAAGATGAAGAGGACTATGAACCAGAAGGAGAATACAGTGACATTGAGTACCCTGATGTGGGGGAAGTGCTTGTCATTAGACGCATACTCAGTGCAATGGTGGATCCCTCAGAGACCATCCAGAGGGAGAACATCTTCCACAGCCATTGCACCATCAAGGGCAAGGTATGTAACCTCATCATAGATGGTTGTTCTTGCACTAACGTTGCTAGTGCATACATGGTTGATAAGCTAGGTCTAGAGAAGACAAGCATCCTCGACCATATAGACTGAGATGGCTCGATGACAAAGTGGAGCTCAAGATCCATGAGCATGTCACTGTGCCATTCAGTGTGGGCAAGTACCAATACCAAGTCGTGTGCGACGTGGTGCCCATGCAAGCTGGCCATCTTCTGCTAGGAAGGCCATGGCAGTTCGACAAAGAGACCAGGCATGATGGCCGAACCAATCTCTACACTTTTGTGCATGACAAAAGAAAGGTCAGCCTAGCTTCTCTTACACCTGCCCAGGTACATGAGCTACAACTCCAAATGAGTAAGGAAAAGAAACTTATCAAGTCTAATTTTCTTATTCAACCAAGCCATGTCCGGAGAGCTTTAGCCTCGAAGGATTTAATGTTACTAATGGTCTTCAAAGAAATCTTGAGTATAGAACAGGAACAGGTAGAGCTACCTCCTGAAGTAGCAACTCTCCTCAACAAGTTCCAGGATGTGTTTCCAGAGGAGATACCAGAAGGCTTGCCTCCTTTACGTGGCATAGAACACCAGATCGATCTAGTGCCCAGAGCAGCCCTGCCCAACCGGCCAGCCTACCAGATGAGTCCAGAGGAGTCCAAGGAGCTTGAGAAGCAAGTCAAGGAGCTCCTGGAGAAAGGCTATGTTAGAGAGCCTCAGTCCATGTGCCGTACCAGTGCTACTAGTGCCCAAGAAGGATGGGACTTGGCGGATATGCATGGACTGCCGAGCAATCAACAACATCACAGTCAAGTACCGGCATCCAATACGGCTGGATGACATGCTAGATGAGCTGAGTGGAGCCACGGTCTTCTCCAAGATAGACCTCAAGTGGATACCACCAGGTAAGAATGAAGGAAGGTGATGAGTGGAAAACCGCTTTCAAGACAAAGCAAGGACTCTACGAGTGGACAGTCATGCCATTTGCTTGACTAATGCCCCAAGCACTTTCATGCACCTTATGAACCAAGTTCTTAGGGCGTACATCAGTAAGTTCGTAGTAGTTTACTTTGATGACATTTTGGTTTATAGTAAGTGCCTACGGGAACACCTCACACATCTTGAGATGGTACTTAAAACCCTTCGACAAGAAGAGCTTTATGCCAATCTCAAGAAGTGCATCTTTTTTACTGATAAACTTGTCTTTTTAGGCTTCGTTGTAAGTTCACAGGGCCTGCAAGTTGATGAAGAGAAGATTCGAGCCATACAAGAATGGCCAACACCAAGCAACATCAGCCAAGTGAGGAGCTTCCACGGACTGGCCAGCTTCTACAGGAGGTTTGTGCCCAACTTCAGCAGTAT
>JAENJI010000012.1:16721846-16743158 GCA_018901935.1 Pugionium cornutum | reverse complement strand
TCTACATTCAACACTTCCTTGAAAACCATTAGTAACGTTAAATCCTTCGAGGCTAAAGCTCTCGGGACATGGCTTGGTTGAATAAAAAAATTAGACTTGATAAGTTTCTTTTCCTTACTCATTTGGAGTTGTAGCTCATGTACCTGGGCAGGTGTAAGAGGAGCCAAGCTGACCTTTCTTTTGTCATGCACAAAAGTGTAGAGATTGGTTCGCCATCATGCCTGGTATCTTTGTCAAACTGCCATGGTCTTCCTAGCAGAAGATGGCCAGCTTGCATGGGCACCACGTCGCACACGACTTGGTCTTGGTACTTGCCCACACTGAATGGCACAGTGACTTGTTCATGGATCTTGAGCTCCACTTTGTCATTATCGCCATCTCAGTCTATATGGTCGAGGATGCTTTGTCTTCTCTAGACCTAGCTTATCAACCATATATGCACTAGCAACGTTAGTGCACGAACCACCATCTATGATGAGGTTACATACCTTGCCCTTGATGGTGCAACGGCTGTGGAAGATGTTCTCCTTTGGATGGTCTCTGAAGGATCCACCATTGCATTGAGGATACGTCTAGTGACCAGCACTTCCCCCACATCAGGGTACTCAATGTCACCGTATTCTTCTTCTGGTTCACAGTCCTCTTCATCTTGGGGCTCATATTCTCCAGCCTCCGTAATCAGCATGACCCGGTTGTTTGGGCACCCCCTTGAGATGTGTCCACGACCCCTACACTTGAAACAAGTGATGTCACGTGATCTTTGAGGGTTAGAAGACTTACCAGGCTCTCTCTGGTCACGGTTGGGTTCAGGAGGCTTGCTCTTGAACCTTGACTCGATCTCTATGCTCTTGCCTTTGTCTACGGTCTTATGCATGTTGCTTGGTGCCCTAGGTGTCTTAGGCTTTCTGCGGATGTCTTGGCTCTTACGTTTGATGTGCTGCTCAGCCTGGACATATAGGTGGAACAAGTCTTTGAAGTGATTGTAGATTTTCCTTTCCACCTTGCGGCTGACTCTTTCTTGGAGTCCATCCAAGAATTGTGCCATCAATGCTTCTTCATCATCATTGAGCTCAAGTCTGTTCCTTAGCTTCTCGAACTCTTCATAGTACTCCTCTACTGATCTGGTACCCTGCTTAAGAGTACGAAAACGACTGCAAAGTCTCTATGAAAGTAAGGTGGAACAAACCTTGTCGATGAGGTCTTTCATGTCGCACCCATGAGTCTATGGGCCTCATTCTCTTCCTCCTTCTGTCAGATACCTCACGATCCCACCAGATGAGGGCATTGTCCGTGAGTTGTGCTACTGCCATTGAGACTCTCCTAGGTCCTGGTTGGTTGTAATGATCAAAGATATGATCCATTCTTCTCTCCCAATCTAGGTAAGCCTCGGGTCTACTTTTCCTGCAAAACTTGGAGGAGTTAGCTTTAACATCAGGATGAATTACCCGTTATAGGTGTGTTCATCTCCATCCTCATGATGTCTAGGAGGCATTCTTGGTCTCTGGTGAAGACCATATGGCTCAAAGCCATCATCTTCTGCCTCTGGTTGCCGTGGAGGTCCTCTCGGCCTATGGTGATAGTTATGAGGTTGTGTGTCCTCATCTCCATCTGGTTGGGGTTCCTCCTATTCGTGCCGTGTCCTAAGGTACTCAGGACCCTCAGGACGGTCTTGCTCAGCTCTCACGTGCCTTATGGCCTGGAATCTCACTGGTCTTCCCACGCGCTCCAACCTCTCGCCTATGGATGCGAGTTGTGTTTGGAGTGTGGTGAACATGGCCATCATGGCTTCGGCTGCTTCTCTATTTTCTTCTCCCATGGTGTTCTACAAAGAAATAAGACAAGTTAGGATGCTCCTAAATTATTAGGAGGGTTTTTTTTTATAAGGATTCGAAAAAACGCAAAAAGGAAGAAAATCTGAGAATTGGAAATTCAAAGATATGAAAATCTGAGAAAAAGGAAACTTTCTTGACAACTTGTGCTAGCTGTCCAATTCGAATTCTTTTAGTATCTTTTCTATTTTCTTCTTCTTTTCTTTTTTTTTTTTTAATTTAACTTAAAAATAAAGGAAATATGATTTAAACAAAAAGGAAAACGTGAATGGTAATGCAAAAGTGAATCTAAACCCTAGTGATACACGAGAAGGCTAGATGCACTCGGTTTGAGTTTGATGTTATTTTTTTATTTTTCTTGAATGCGATTAAACTAATGCAAGAACTAAAAACAAAACAAGCAAAAGGATAGAGACAACCTTGTTTAGGAGCTTTAAGCTCTGATACCAAAATGATACAAGCCTTGATTCAAGGATGTATGCGCGTGGGCTGTTTGGAGAAGTTTAGGTGAGAAACTCGATCTTAGACTTCTTGGATAGGGGTTGTTGGGTTGGTATTCGATGGAAGGTGAAGTGAACCACACGAGGGGTGATGAACCTCGTGATAAATCACAAACTTAGAGCTAGGAGGGCTGGTCTCAACTAGATTCTAAGCGCACAAGATTCTTGAGAGAAAACTTGTTGGGGAAAAGTTCTATCTTTATTAATATCAAAAAGGTTGTCGAACTACAATGCTGGAAGGAGCCTTATTAATATGCTCGACAGCTTGACCTTCTAGGGTCGACCCAAATAAGAAAAGGAAAACTTACAAAGTGCACAAAGGAAAAGATACAAAAGTGTATAATCGAAAAAGGACCTATTCCTAAAATGTCTTTGACTCAATAAAAGTAAATATTCTAGATCCTACCCTGCAAAACAGAAAGAGGCATATATTCGAATTGAAACTTACCTTAACTTACCTCATGGCCAAGAAATGAAAGGTGGCCGTCCTTGTGGCATGCACGCGCCTTGCTCCTAGTCTTCGACTTGGAGTAGGGTTAAGAATCTTGGGCCCTGACCTCTCTTGCCACTAAAGCCCAAGTCCCTGATGTCTCTTGTGTTGTTGAGAAGCCATTGGACTCTTCCTTGCATTTTTGGCCCATTGTCCTTAGTCGATCTTCTTCTAGGAGCTTGTCGACCCATAAGCTGAATTTGTGGAAGAGTGCCCTTGATCTGCTTCTTGTCATTGCTCCTTGAGGTACCACTGGTGTAGATACTTCCTCTAGGTGCATGTCCTGGAGCTGGTAGCTCATTTGGTCCGAGTCGTCTTGTGTAGAAGTGGAAATGTGCGTGTACTCGGCTGGATCGGCTGTACCGGCTGGATTGTGCGAGGTACTGGCCGAAATGCCTTCAGGACCGGCCAAGTTGATCCCGGAGTTGGCGGCTTCACCAGAGGGACCAGCGGTGTCATCCACGATGCCACCAAGTGTGCCAGAAGCTTGGGCTTCTCCGCCGGCAATGCTGGTTGCTCTGGTCCTTGTGGTCGAGGGTCCGGCGGTACTGCTTGGGCCGGCAGGCGTGCCAGATGGTCCGGCTGTCTTGGGCAAGCTTTCTGGTCGGCCAGTCTGGTCTCCTGGCTGGATGTACGACCTGATGTCCTCATCAAGTACCCTCAGCACGGTCTTTCTCAGCTCTCATGTGCCTTATGGCCTGGAATCTCATAGGCCTCTCCACGTGCTCCAACCTCTCGCCTATTGATGTGAGTTGCGTTTGGAGGGTGGTGAACATGGCCATCATGGCTTCGGCTGCTTCTCTATTTTCTTCTGCCATTGCATATTACAAAGAAATAAGACAAGTTATTTTGCTCCTAAGTTGATTAGGAGGGTTTTCTTTTATAGGGGAATTCGAAAAAATGCAAAAAGGAAAATCTGAAAAAAGGAAAAATTTGAAAAAAAATGGAAGATTTGAAAAATGGAAACTTTTTTAAAAACTAGTGCTAGCTGTCCTAGTCGAATTCTTATGGTATTTTTCCTATTTTCTTTTTCTTTTCTTTTATTTTTAATTTAACTTAAAAATAATGGAAATATGATATAAGTAAAAAGGGAAACGTAAATGGCAATGCAAAAGTGAATCTATGCCCTAGTGATACACGTAGAAGCTAGATGCACTCTGTTTGAGTTTAGTGTTATTTTTTTGATTTTTCTTGAATGTGACTTAAACTAATGCAAGAACAAGAAACAAAACTAACTAAAGGATAGAAACAACTTGGTTTAGGAGCAAGCTCTTATACCAAAATGATACAAGCCTCAATTCAAGGCTTATATGCGTGTGGGCTGTGTGGAGAAGGTTAGGTGAGAAACTCGACCTTAGTCTTCTTGGATATGGGTTTGTGGGTTGGTATTGGGCGGAAGGGTGAAGTGAACCACACGAGGGGTGATGAACCTCGTGATAAATCACAAACTTAGAGCTAGGAGAGCTGGTCTCGACTAGGTTCTAAGCGCACAAGATTCTTAGAGAGAAAACTTGTAAGAAAATTCGCACTTTATTAATATCAAAAAGGTTGTCGAACTACAATGCTGGAAGGATCCTTATTAATATGCTCGACAGCTTGACCTTCTAGGGTCGACTCAAACAAAGAAAAGGAAAATTTACAAAAGTGCACAAATGGAAAACGTACAAAAGTGCATAACCGAAAAAGGACCTATTCCTAAAATGTCTTTCACTCAAAAATGTAAACAATCCTACCCTGCAAAACAGAAAGAGGCAAATATTCAAATTGAAAACTTACCTTTCTTACCTCACGGCCAAGAAATGGAAGGTGGCCGTCCTTGTGGCATGCACGCGCCTTGCTCCTAGTCTTCGACTTGGAGTAGGGTTAGAAATCTTTGGGCCCTGACCTCTCTTGCCACTAAAGCCCAAGTCTCTGAAGTCCCTTGCATTGTTGAGAAGCCTTTGGACTCTTCTTTGCACTTCTGGCCCACTATCCTTTGTCGATCATCCTCTAGGAGCTTGTCGACCCACAAGCTGAATTTGTTGAAGAGTGCTCTTGATCTGCTCCTTGTCATTGCTCCTGGTGGCACCACTGGTGTTGAGACTTCCTCTAGATGCATGTCCTGAAGCTGGTAGCCTATCTGGTCCGAGTCTCCTTGTGTATATGTTGAAATGCTCGTGTACTCGGCTGGATCGGCTGTACCGGCTGGACTGTGCGAGAGGTGCTGACCGGAATGTCTTCTGGACCAGCCAAGTTGATCCCGGAGCTGGCGGCATCACCAATGGGACTGGCAGTGTCATCCACGTCGCCACCAGTTGGGCAGGAGGTTTGGGCCTCTCCGCCGGCAATGCTGATCGGTCCGGTCCTGTTGGTCGAGGGTCCGGTGGTACCGCTTGGGCCGACAGACGTGCCAACTGGCCCGGCTGTCTCGGGCAAGCTCCCTGGTCGGCTAGTCTGGTCTCCTGGCCGGCCATACGACCTGATGTCCCCATCAGGTAGTGTGCGGGTTTCAGATTGACAACATGAGATCGGCCTAATGGTTGATTTTGTGATGGACAATGAGTTTTGCTTGAGTTGGATTGGGATCAGAAAGACTAGGAAGGGAGTTGGCTTGAGATCGGCCAGGGTGGGAAGGGAGTTGGCTTGAGATCGGCCATGGTGAGATTGGCCTCATGACCAATTTGGTGATGGGTAGTGAGTGGGTTTGAGATCTGCCATATGGCCGAACATCGTGATGGGCTGGAAGGATTTTTGAGATCGTCCAGGCTGATATCGGCGTATTGGCCAATCTTGTGGCTTCCAGCAGAGTCCTTGGCCAGTTTTTGCCGCTTGATTCCGTCTAACTTCTTGGTGTACCTGAAAACATCGAGCAGGTATGCATGATGCCAAAAATGCATTCACTAACACTACAAGAAAAAATTAACATTTCCGATGGTATTTCCGACGGAAATAAAACCATACGAATTTTCCTATGATTTTGCGTCGGATTAGCGACGGACAACCGAGGGAACTACAACCATCGGGGAGCCGTCGGTAATTTCTGATGCTTGCACTGCCATCGGGAAGTCGATGGTAAAACCTGACGGTGAACCATCGATTTTCCGATGAACGCATCATCGTCGGAATGTCCTCTTGAAACTTTCGGAAAATTACCGACGTAACTCAGACCATCGGTAATTTTCCGACGACTTCCCGATGGTACTTGTGTTTTTGCTATCCATCGGGAATCTGCCTGCAAACGTCATCGGACCACCGTCGGAAATATCCGACCATTGTCGGAAGCCATCGGCAGTCCATTGGAAATATAAGAATAATCTATTAAAAATTTGTGATTATCCGTTGGTGGTTGGTTACCATTGGTGGTTGGTTACCGTTGGTGGTTGGTTACCGTTGGTGGTTGGTTACCATCAGAAATCCATCGGGAAATGAAGAAAAATCTATTCAAAATATTGATTATGCGGTTGTGGTCAGAAACCGTCAAAAATCCATCGGAAAAGAGAATATTCTTAAGAATAATCTGTTAAAAAATCATAATAATCTGTTAAAAATTCATAATAATCTGTTAAAAATTCATAATAATCTGTTAAAAATTCGTGATAATATCTAATTTTCACTATATATACGTTATGGTCTTTCAAAATTTCATCAGAACAAAATTTTTTAAGAAAATGTGTTCTTCGGGTTCTTATGAGTATTTTCGATCGTGGATGGATAAACCTCGATATGATTCAACAACGGGGGAATTGAGTGATGAATTTGCGCAAGGTGTTGAAAAGTTCATGGCATTTGCATCAAACAATAGCATGACATTGAAATACGGTAAAATGTATTGTTCGTGTATTAAATGTCGAAATCATAGATTAATCTCTGTTAGAGAAGTACGTAATCATTTGTATAGGACTGGATTTATGCCAGGTTACAAAATTTGGTATTCACATGGAGAAACTGATGCAACGATGCAATATTATGGTTGCACTTCAAAAAGGATAGATAGTACTAATGTTAGGGTAGAGGAACCGGCATCAGAAGTTGATATAAACGGAGGTACTATTTAGATGGTGAATGATGCATTTCATGAACAAAGAGCATCGTACATTGAAGATATTAGCAGAATAGAGGAACCTAATTTGGAAGCCCGAAATTTTTTTGATATGTTAGATACATCCAAGCAGCCTTTTTATAAAGGATGTAGAGATGGATTGTCGCCTTTATCTGCTGCAAGCAGGTTGATGAAGATAAAGACAGATTTCAACTTGGTTGAAGATTGTGTGAATGTGATAGCTGATTTTGTTAGAGATATATTACCAGAAAATAATATTGCACCTGCTTCATATTACGAGGTTCAAAAACTTGTAGTTGGTCTTGGATTGCCATATCAGATGATCGATGTATGTATTGACAACTGCATGATCTATTGGAGAAATGATGAAAACCGCATGAAGTGCCGATTTTGTCACAAACCTCGATTTCAATAGACAAGCGGCAGAGTACCTATTCCGCATAAACGGATGTGGTATTTGCCATTAACAGAGAGGTTAAAGAGGTTATATCAATCTGAAGACATGGCAAAACCTATGAGATGGCATGCAAGACATAATTCGAAAGGAGAAATTGTGCATCCCTCGGATGCAGAAGCATAGAAACATTTTCAACAGGTTTATCCTAGTTTTGCATATGAGCCTAGAAACGTATACCTTGGGTTATCTACAGATGGATTAAACCCTTTTCGGAAGCATGGGAGGCAACACTCATTGTGGCCAGTTATCGTTACACCTTATAATTTGTCTCCTTCTTTGTGCATGAAACGAGAGTTTTTGTTTCTAACAATTCTCGTCCCCGGCTCAGAGCATCCTAAGCGATCGCTTGATATTTTCTTGTAGCCACTAATTCATGAGTTAAAAATATTGTGGGAAAATGGTGTCGACGAATTCGATGTTTCCAACCAACAGAACTTCTTGATGCGAGCAGTACTTATATGGACGATAAGTGATTTTCCAGCATATGGTATGTTATCAGGATGGTCGACACATGGAAGATTAGCATGCCGATATTGTCAAGATAATACCGATACGTTCCAACTGAAACACAGATGAAAGACTAGTTGGTTCGATTGTCATCATCGATTTCTACCACAAGATCATCCATATCGCCACAGCACGACATTGTTTAGGAAAAACAAAAAAAAAATTTGATGCTCCACCTCCTATTCTTGACGGAAATTATATGATGACTCGACTTAGAGATTTTGGTGTTGAGAGAACGGTTTCACGTGGAGGTAATGTACATTACCCTGTTGATGGGTGTGGCGAATACCATAATTGGCACAAGAAGAGCATTTTTTGGGATTTACCATATTGGAAAGACCATTTGTTGTGCCATAATCTAGATGTTATGCATATTGAGAAGAATTTTTTCGACAACATAATGAAAACCGTTCTAAATGTGCAAGGAAAAACAAAAGATAATTTGAAAGCTAGATTGGATTTGCCGGATATTTGTTCCCGGAAGGAACTATATGTAATGTCAAATGAAAAATCATTGTCTCCCGCATTCCGGTTGGATGCGCATGCAAAAGATGAATTATTTGACTGGATTAAGCATAGTGTTAAATTTCCAGATGGATACGCATCTAATCTTCGTAATTGTGTCGATACTATTGAAGGTAAATTTTCAGGGATGAAAAGTCATGATTGTCATGTTGTCATGCAAAGACTATTCCCATTTGCCTTTAGCGATCTGCTGCCTAAAAACGTCCATGGAGCAATTGCAGGTACGACATTTACATTATTTTATATATAAATAATCATAATTTCATATATTATATGATATTAAAAAAAAATTTATGTAGGGATTGGTGCTTTTTTCCGAGATTTATGTACAAGATTACTTACTGCAGACGATATCCAAAATTTAGAGGAAAAAATTATGGTTCTCATTTGTAACCTGGATAAAATATTTCCACCAGCAATTTTTGATGTTATGGAACATCTTCCTATTCACCTCCCTAGAGAAGCAGCGTTTGGAGGACCTGTTCAGTATCGATGGATGTATACTTTTGAGAGATATATGTTCCACCTAAAGAAAAAAGTTAAAAATCTTGTCAGGGTTGAAGGTTCAATCGTCGCACAAAGTATTAATGAAGAAACATCTAACTTCGCGAGCTACTATTTTCCATCGCAAGTCCAAACAAAAAATAGAAGACCTGCACGACATGATGATGGAGGAGAAAAACCAAACTATCCAGTGTATGTGCAAGAAATATTTGCACAAATTGGACGTTTAAGTGGAAAAGGGAAGACGCGACGTCTATCAAAGGAGGAACACAATCACTTGCATTTGTATATTTTGACAAATTGCGATGACGTTTTGGAATATGAAAGGTATATTCAATTAAATTTTGTTTTAGTTGTTATTATAATTTATTGTTAATTATTTTTTTCATAATTTACAGGATATACATGGAACAAATACGTGTTTATTATTCAGATTATAGCGAGAATGAATTGGTCGAACTTAAAAAAAGCGAATTTTCAAGATGCTTGCATTTTTATGTAGTGTTACCACAATTATGTAATTTTCAATAATAGTTTACTATTTATATATATATATATATATATATATATATATATATATATATATATATAATTGACTACTTTCAATTATTTTGTAGGTTATTACAGGTCCTTATAGGAGAATAACGTTTCCCACGTGGTTAGTTGAGTTGGTGAGTGGTCCTACATTTACTGCAAAATCTTATCCAATGTACTACACTCGTGGATATGCTTTTAAGAGTCATCGCGAAGGAAACTCACAAACAACTTGTAATTATGGTGTATCATCTCAATCGGGAGAAATTGTATACAATGGTGTTATTCGTGAAATATTAGAAGTTCACTATCCTGAAATGATTGATTTGAGGTGTATTGTGTTCTATTATGACTGGTATGACTTTGTCATGGGTCAACGTAAAGCATCTACATCCTACCCTGCAAAACAGAAAGAGACATATATTCGAATTGAAACTTACCTTAACTCACCTCACAGCCAAGAAATGGAAGGTGGCCGTCCTTGTGGCATGCACGTGCCTTGCTCCTAGTCTTCGACTTGGAGTAGGGTTAAATATCTTTGGGCCCTGACCTCTCTTGCCACTAAAGCCCAAGTCTCTGATGTTCCTTGTGTTGTTGAGAAGCCTTTGGACTCTAATTTGCTCTTCTGGCCCATTTTCCTTAGCTGCTCTTCCTCTAGGAGCTTGTCGACCCATAAGCTGAATTTGTTGAAGAGTGCTCTTGATCTGCTTCTTGTCATTGCTCCTGGAGGTACCACTGGTGTAGATACTTCTTCTAGGTGCATGTCCTGGAGCTGGTAGCTCATTTGATCCGAGTCCTCTTGTGTAGAAGTGGAAGTGCGCGTGTACTCGGCTGGATCGGCTGTACCGGGTGGATTGTGTGCGGTACTGGCCGGAATGACTTCAGGACCGGCCAAGTTGATCCCGGAGTTGGCGGTGTCATCAGAGGGACCGGCAGTGTCATTCACATCCCCACCAAGTGTGCTGGAAGCTTGGGCCTCTCCGCCGGCAATGTTGACCGGTCTGGTCCTATAGGTCGAGGGTCCGGCGGTACTGTCTAGTCCGGCAGGCGCGCCAGATGGTCCTGCTGTCTCGGGCAAGCTTCCTGGTCGGTCAGTCTGGTCTCCTGGCTGGATGTACGATCTGATGTCCTCATCATTCCCTCCCTCTTCAGTAGGTTTTGTCCTCAAAACTGGTTCATCTGCATGGAAAGGGGCCAAGTCAGTAACATTAAACGTATTGGACACATTAAACTCACCTGGAAGCTCGATCCGGTAGGCGTTGTTGTTGATCCTCTGGAGCACTCTGAATGATCCATCTCCTCTTGGTGCTAGCTTGGAACTCCTTAGGTTTGGGAACCTCTCCTGCCGTAGGTGTAGCCACACCCAATCGCCTGGTTGAAAGATCACCTCCCTTCTTCCCTTGTTGGCATGAGTCACATACTGTCCGGTCCTCTTCTCCAAGTTCTCTGCTACCTTCTGGTGTAACCTCCTTATGAACTCTGCTTTGGATGCTCCGTTGAGGTTGGTCATCTCAGCTGGTGGCAGTGGCGTTTGCTCCAATGGGGTGAGAGGGTTGAAGCCGTATACCACTTCAAATGGTGTCTTCTTGGTTGCTCGGTTGTACGGCTCGGTTGTAAGCGAACTCAATGAATGGCAGGCACTCCACCCAAGTCTTTAGGTTCTTCCCTAGTGTTGTCCTGAGAAGGGTTGATAGTGTCCTGTTGACAACTTCAGTTTGGCCATCGGTTTGAGGGTGGCAAGTGGTAGAGAAGAGTAGCTTCGTGCCTAGCTTTCTCCAAAGGGTCCTCCAGAAATGGCTAAGGAACTTGGTGTCCCTATCTGATACGATGGTCCTTGGCACTCCATGAAGCCGTACTATCTCCCTGAAGAACAGCTCAGCTGTTTGTGTTGCATCATTGACATTGGCACATGGGATGAAATGTGCCATCTTGGAGAATCTGTCCACCACTACAAAGATTGCATCTTTGTGGTTGATCTGGGCAGACCTAGAACAAAATCCATCGAGATGTCCACCCATGGATGTGTTGGTATGGGCAGTGGGAGATACAACCCGTGAGGTTGCACTCGGGACTTTGCCTTCTTGCAAGTAATGCATCTTGCACAATGTGCTTCTACTGTCCTTTTGATGTTTGGCCAGTAGAAGTGCTCCTTGACCACTGCTAGAGTCTTGTCGACACCAAAGTGGCCCATGAGTCCTCCTCCACGAGCTTCTCGGATGATAAGCTCTCGTAATGATCCTTGTGGTATGCACAGTCTTCTCTCTCGGAACAAGAATCCCTCATGGATGTAAAACTTGTCACTCCCTGTGCCACACTCCTTGTAGCTCTCAACAAAGTCAGGATTATCCTTGTATAGGTCCTTGATGTGCTCGAATCCTAGGACATTTGCCTCCATGGTGGATATCAAGGCAAACCTCCTTGATAGTGCATCGGCTACCACATTGTTTTTGCCCTTCTTGTACTTGATGACATACGGGAAGGTCTCTATTAACTCCATCCACCTGGCATGTCTCCTCTTGCGATTGGTTTGCCCTCTGAGGTGTTTGAGAGTCTCGTGATCAATGTGGATCACAAACTCCTTGGACAGCAAGTAATGCTGCCAAGTCTCCAATGCTCGGACTAGGGCATAAAGCTCCTTGTCGTAAGTGGGGTAGTTCAGTGAGATACCACCTAGCTTCTCACTGAAGTATGCCACTGGCCTCCCTCCTTGGGTTAGCACTGCTCCTATTCCTATTCCAGTGGCATCACACTCCACTTCAAACGTCTTGTTGAAGTCGGGCAGTACTAGCACTGGTGCATGTGTAAGGCAGTCCTTTAAGGCCTGGAATGCCTTCTCCTGAGCTTCTCCCCACCTGAATCCCACGTTCTTTTTCACTACTGCCGTCAATGGTGAGGCAATACTGCTGAAGTTGGGCACGAATCTTCTGTGAAGCTGGCCAGACCGTGGAAACTCCTTACTTGGCTGATGTTGCTTGGTGTTGGCCATTCTCGTACGGCTCGAATCTTCTCTTCATCAACCTGTAAGAACTGTAAACTTACAACAAAACCTAAGAAAACAAGTTTATCAGTACAAAAGATGCACTTCTTGAGGTTGGCATAAAGCTCTTCTTGTCGAAGGGTTTTAAACACCAACTCAAGATGTGTGAGGTGATCCCTTAAGCACTTACTATAAACTGAAATGTCATCGAAATAAACTACAACGAACTTACTGATGTACACCCTAAGAAATTGGTTCATAAGGCACATGAAGGTGCTTGGGGCATTAGTCAAGCCGAATGGCATGACTGTCCACTCGTAGAGCCCTTGCTTTGTCTTGAAAGCAATCTTCCATTCATCACCTTCCTTCATCCTGACCTGGTGGTATCCACTCTTGAGGTCTATCTTGGAGAAGACTGTGGCTCCACTCAGCTCATCTAGCATGTCATCCAGCCGTGGTATCGGATGCTGGTGCTTGACTGTGATGTTGTTGATTGCTCGGCAGTCCATGCACATTCGCCAAGTCCCATCCTTCTTGGGCACTAGCCGCACTAGTACGGCACATGGACTGAGGCTCTCTCGAACTTAGCCTTTCTCCAGGAGCTCCTTGACTTGCTTCTCAAGCTCCTTAGACTCCTCTGGACTCATCCGGTAGGCTGGCCGGTTGGGCAGGGCTGCTCCGGGCACGAGGTTGATCTGGTGCTCTATGCCTCGTAGGGGAGGCAAGCCTGCTGGTATCACTTCCGGGAACACATCCTGGAACTTGTTGAGGAGAGCTGCTACTTCAGGTGGTAGCTCTACCTGTTCTTTCTCTACATTCAACACTTCTTTGAAAACTATTAGTAGCATTAAATCCTTCGAGGCTAAAGCTCTCCGGACATGACTTGGTTGATTAAGAAAATTAGATGTAATGAGCTTCTTTTCCTTACTCATTTTCTGTTGAAGCTCATGTACCTGGGCAGGTGTGAGAGGAGCTAGGCTGACCTTTCTCTTGTCATGCACAAAAGTGTAGAGATTGGTTCGACCATCATGCCTTGTATCCTTGTCAAAGTGCCATGGCCTTCCTAGCAGAAGATGGCCAGCTTGCATTGGCACCACGTCGCACACTACTTGGTCTTGGTACTTGCCCACACTGAATGGCACAGTGACTTGCTCATGGATCTTGAGCTCCACTTTGTCATCGAGCCATCTCAGTCTATACGGTCGAGGGTGCCTTGTCTTCTCTAGACCTAGCTTATCAACCATGTACGCACTAGCAATATTAGTGCAAGAACCACCATCTATGATGAGGTTACATACCTTGTCCTTAATGGTGCAATGGCTGTAGAAGATGTTCTCCCTTTGGATGGTCTCTGAAGGATCCAGCATTGCACTGAGAATGCGTCTAGTGACCAGCACTTCCCCCACATCAGGGTACTCAATTTCACCGTATTTTCCTTCTGGTTCATAGTCCTTTTCATCTTGGGATTCATACTCTCCAGCTTCCGTAATCAGAATGACCCGGTTGTTTGGGCACTCTCTTGAGATGTGTCCGCGACCCCTACACTTGAAACAAGTGATGTCACGTGATCTTTGAGGGTTAGAGGAGTTACTAGGCTCTCTCTGGTCACGGGTTGGCTCAGGAGGCTTGCTCTTGAACCGTGACTCGATCTCTATGCTTTTGCCTTTGTCTACGGGCTTGGGAATGTTGCTTGGTGCCCAAGGCGTCTTAGGCTTGCTGCGGATGTCTTGGCTCTTACGTTTGATGTGCTGCTCAGCATGGACAGATAGGTGGAACAAATCCTTGAAGTCATTGTAGATTTGTCTTTCCACCTTGCGGCTGATTCTTTCTTGCAGTCCATCCAAGAATTGTGCCATCAAAGCCTCCTCATCGTCATTGAGCTCCAACCTGTTCCTTAGTCTCTCAAACTCTTCATAGTACTCCTCTACTGATCTGGTGCCCTGCTTAAGAGTACGAAAACGTCGTTGTAAATCTCTATGAAAATAAGGTGGAACAAACCTTTGTCTCATGAGGTCTTTCATGTCGACCCATGAGTCCACGGGCCTCAATCTTTTCCTCCTTCGGTCAGACACCTCACGATCACACCAGATGAGGGCATTGTCCGTGAGTTGTGCTACTGCCATGGAGACTCTCCTAGGGCCTGGTTGGTTGTAGTGATCAAAGATGTGATCGATCCTTCTCTCCCAATCTAGGTAGGCCTCGGGGTCTACTTTTCCTGCAAAACTCGGAGGTGTTAGCTTAACATTAGGATGAGTTACCCGATTGTAGGCGTGTTCATCTCCATCCTCATGATGTCTAGGAGTCATCCTTGGTCTCTGGTGATGTCCATATGGCTCGAAGCCATCACCTTCTGCCTCTGGTTGCCGTGGAGGTCCTCTCGGCCTATGGTGATAGTTATGAGGTTGTGCGTCCTCATCTCCATCTGGCTGGGGCTCCTCCTGTTCGTGCCGTGTCCTGAGGTGCTAAAGACCCTCAGCACGGTCTTTCTCAGCTCTCACATGCCTTATGGCCTGGAATCTCACAGGCCTCTCCATGCGCTCCAACCTCTCGCCTATTGATGCGAGTTGCGTTTGGAGGGTGGTGAACATGGCCATCATGGCCTCGGCTGCATCTCTATCCTCTTCTGCCATTGTGCTACAAGAAAGAAACACAAGTTATTTTTCTCCTATGTGGATTAGGAGGGTTTTATTTTATAGTGGAATTCGAATTTGCAAAAAGGAAAAAGTTGAGAAAAAGGAAAAACCTGAAAAAAGGAAAGTTTAGAAAAATGGAAACTTCCTACAACTTGTGCTAGCTGTCCAATTCGAATTCTTTTGGTATTTTTCCTATTTTCTTTTTCTTTTCTTTTTAATTTAACTTAAAATTAATGGAAATATGATTTGAACAAAAAGGAAAACGTGAATGGTAATGCAAAAGTGAATCTAAGCCCTAGTGATACACGTAGAAGCTAAATGCATTCGGTTTGGAGTTTAATGTTATTTTTTTGATTTTTCTTGAATGCGACTTAAACTAATGCAAGAACAAGAACTAAAACTAACTAAAAGATAGAAACAACCTGGTTTAGGAGCTTTAAGCTCTGATACCAAAATGGTACAAGCCTCGATTCAAGGCTTATATGCGCATGGGCTATTTGGAGAAGTTTAGGTGAGAAACTCAACCCTAGGCTTCTGGATGGGGGTTTTCTGATTGGTAAAAGTTGGAAGGGTGAAGTGAACCACACGAGGGGTGATGAACCTTGTGATAAATCACAAAATTAGAGCTAGGAGGGCTGGTCTCAACTAAATTCTAAGCGCACAAGTCTCCTTTGAGAGAAAGCTTGTTCGAAGAAAGTTCTATTTTTTTAATATCAAAAAGGTTGTTGAACTACAATGCTGGAAGGAGCCTTATTAATATGGTCGACAGCTTGACCTTCTAGGGTCGACTCAAAGAAAGAAAAGGAAAATTTACAAAAGTGCAGAAATGGAAAACGTACAAAAGTGCATAACTGAAAAGGACATATTCCTAAAATGTCTTTGACTAAAAAATGTAAATATTCTAGATCCTACAATGCAAAACAGAAAGAGGAAAATATCCAATTTGAAAACTTACCTTACTTACCTCACGGCCAAGAAATGGAAGGTGGCCGTCCTTGTGGCGTGCAAGTGCCTTGCTCCTAGTCTTCGACGTGGAGTAGGGTTAGGAATCTTTGGGCCCTGACCTCTCTTGCCACTAAAGCCCACGTCTCTGAAGTCCCTGGCACTGTAGAGAAGCCTTTGGACTCTTCTTTATACTTCTGGCCCACTGTCCTTTGTCGATCATCCTCTAGGAGCTTGTCGACCCATAAGCTGAATTTGTGGAAGAGTGCCCTTGATCTGCTCCTTGTCATTGGTCCTGGTGGCACCACTGGTGTAGAGACTTCCTCTAGATGCATGTCCTAAAGCTGGTAGGTTATCTGGTCCGGGTCTCCTTGTGTAGATGATGAAATTCCCATGTTCTCGGCTGGATCGGCTGTACCGGCTGGGCTGTGTGAGGTACTGGCCGGAATGTCTTATGAGCCGGCCAAGTTGATTCCTGAGCCAGCAACATCACTAATTGGACCGGCGGTGTCATCCATGTCGCCACCAGTTGGGCCAGAAGTTTGGGCCTCTCCGCCGGCAATGTTGGTCGGTCCAGCCCGGTTGGTCGGTCCGGCCCGGTTGGTCAAAGGTCCGGCGGTACCGCTTGGGCTGGCAGACTTGCCAAATGGCCCGGCTGTCTTGGCAAGCTCCCTGGTCGGCCAGTCTGGTCTCCTGGCCGGCCATACGACCTGATGTCCCCATCATCCCCTCCTTCTTCAGTAGGTTTTGACCTCAAAACTGGTTCATCTGCATGGAAAGGGGCTAAGTCAGTTACGTTGAACGTGTTCGACACATTAAACTCACCTAGGAGCTCGATCTGGTAGGCGTTGTTGTTGATCCTCTCTAGCACTCTGAATGGTCCATCTCCTCTTGGTGCTAGCTTGGAACTCCTTAGGTTGGGGAACCTCTCCTGTGGTAGGTGTATCCACACCCAATCGCTTGGTTGAAAAATCACCTCCTTTCTTCCCTTGTTGGCATGAGTCACGTACTGCCCAGTCCTCTTTTCCAAGTTCTCTGCTACCTTCTAGTGTAACTTCTTTATGAACTCCGCCTTGGATGCTCCGTTGAGGTTGGTCATCTCTGCTGGTGGCAGTGGCGCTTGCTCCAATGGTGTGAGGGGGTTGAAGCCGTAGACTACTTCAAAAGGAGTATTCTTGGTTGCTGAGTGCACGGCTCGGTTGTAAGCGAACCCTATGAATGGCAGGCAATCTACCCAAGTCTTGAGGTTCTTCCCTAGTGTAGTCTTGAGAAGAGTTGACAATGTCCGGTTGACAACTTCAGTTTGGCCATCGGTTTGAGGATAGCAAGTGGTAGAGAAGAGCAGCTTCGTGCCTAGCTTCCTCCAAATAGTCCTCTAGAAATGGCTGAGGAACTTGGTGTCCATGTCTGACAGGATGGTCCTTGGCACTGGATGAAGCCGTACTATCTCCCTGAAGAAGAGCTCGGCTGTTTGCGTGGCATCATTAACATTGGCACATGGAATGAAGTGTGCCATCTTGGAGAATCTGTCCAGCACTACAAAGATTGCATCTTTGTGGTTTATCTTGGGCAGACCTAGAACGAAGTCCATTGAGATGTCCACCCATGGATGTGTAGGTGTGGGCAGTGGGAGATACAACCCGTGAGGGTGCACTCGGGACTTCGCCTTTTTGCAAGTGATACACCTTGCACAATGGGCTTCTACATACCTTTTGATGTGTGGCCAGTAGAAGTGCTCCTTGACCACTGCTAGAGTCTTGTCGACACCAAAGTGGCCCATGAGTCCTCCTCCATGAGCTTCTCGGATGATAAGCTTCCTTAGTGATCCTTGTGGTATGCACAACCTTCTTTCTTGGAACAAGAATCCCTCATGGATGTAGAATTTGCCATGACTCCCTGTGCTACACTCCTTGTAGCTCTCAGCAAGGTCAGGATCATCCTTGTATAGATCCTTGATGTGCTCGAATCCTAGGACCTTTGCCTCCATGGTTGATATCAAGGCAAACCTCCTTGATAGTGCATCGGCTACCACATTATCTTTGCCCTTCTTGTACTTGATGATGTGCAGGAAGGTCTCTATGAACTCCATCCACCTGGCATGTCTCCTCTTGAGATTGGTTTGCCCTCTGAGGTGTTTGAGAGTCTCGTGATCAGTGTGGATCACAAACTCCTTGGACAGCAAGTAATGCCCAAGTCTCCAATGCTCGGACAAGGGCATAAAGCTCCTTGTCGTAAGTGGGTTAGTTCAGTGAGGCACCACCTAGCTTCTCACTGAAGTATGCCACTGGTCTCCTTCCTTGGGTTAGCACTGCTCCTATGCCTATTCCAGAGGCATCACACTCCACTTCAACGTCTTGTGGAAGTCGGGCAGGACTAGCACTGGTGCATGTGTAAGGCTGTCCTTCAAGGCCTGGAATGCCTTCTCCTGAGCTTCTCCCCAGCTGAATCCCACGTTCTTCTTCACTACTGCCGTCAATGGTGAGGCAATGCTGCTGAAGTTGGGCACGAATCTCCTATAGAAGCTGGCTAGTCCGTGGAAGCTCCTTACATGGCTGATGTTTCCTGGTGTTGGCCATTCTTGTATGGCTCGAATCTTCTCTTCAATATGTGAACAAACCTAAAAAGACAAACATCAGTAAAGGTGCACTTCTTGAGATTGGCATAAAGCTCTTCTTGTCAGAAGGGTTTTAAGTACCATCTCAAGATGTGAATATTCCGTGAGCACTTACTATAAACAAAATGTCATCAAAGTAACTACCAAACTTACTGATGTACCTTGGTTCATAAAAAGGTGAGCATTAGTTGCCAAATGGCATGACTGTCCAATAGAGCCCTTGCTTTGTCTTGAAAGCAGTCTTCCACTCATCACCTTCCTTCATTCTTACCTGGTGGTATCCACTTTTGAGGTCTATCTTGGAAGACCGTGGCTCCACTCAGCTCATCTAGCATGTCATCCAGTCGTGGTATTGGATGCCTATACTTGACTGTGATGTTGGTTGAGTCCACGCTTTGCGCCAAGTCCCATCCTTCTTGGGCACTAGTAGCACTGGTACGGCACATGGACTGAGGCTCTCTCGAACATATCCTTTCTCCAGGAGCTCCTTGACTTGCTTCTCAAGCTCCTTGGACTCCTCTGGACTCATCCGGTAGGCTGGCCGGTTGGGCAGGGCTGCTCCGGGCACTAGATCAATCTGGTGTTCTATGCCACGTAAAGGAGGCAAGCCTGCTGGTATCTCCTCTGGAAATACATCCTGGAATTTGTTGAGGAGAGTTGCCACTTCATGAGGTAGCTCTACCTGTCCCTGTTCTATACTCAACACTTCCTTGAAAACCATTAGTAACATTAAATCCTTCGAGGCTAAAGCTCTCCGGACATGACTTGGTTGAATAAGAAAATTGGACTTGATAATTTTCTTTTCCTTACTCATTTTGAGTTGTAGCTCATGTACTTGGGCAGGTGTAAGAGGAGCTAGGCTGACCTTTCTCTTGTCATGCACGAAGGTGTAGAGATTGGTTCGGCCATCATGCCTGGTCTCTTTGTCAAACTGCCATGGTCTTCCTAGTAGAAGATGTCCAACTTGCATGGGCACCACGTCGCACACGACTTGATCTTGGTACTTGCCCACACTGAATGGCACAGTGACTTGTTCATGGATCTTGAGCTCCACTTTGTCATCGAGTCATCTCAGTCTATATGGTCGAGGATGCTTTGTCTTCTCTAGACCTAGCTTATCAACCATATATGCACTAGCAACGTTAGTGCAAGAACCACCATCTATGATGAGGTTACATGCCTTGCCCTTGATGGTGCAACGGCTGTGGAAGATGTTCTCCCTTTGGATGGTCTCTGAAGGATCCACCATTGCACTGAGGATACGTCTAGTGACCAGCACTTCCCCCACATCAGGGTACTCAATGTCACCATACTCTCCTTCTGGCTCATAGTCCTCTTCATCTTGGGACTCATACTCTCCTGCCTCTCTAATCAGCATGACTCGGTTGTTTGGGCACTCTCTTGAGATGTGTCCACGTCCCCTGCACTTGAAACAAGTTATGTCACGTGATCTTTGAGGGTTAGAAGACTTACCAGGCTCTCTCTGGTCACGGATGGGTTCAGGAGGCTTGCTCCAACTCGATCTCTATTCCTTTGCCTTTGTATCAGGCTTGGTGCCTAAGGTGTCTTAGGCTTGCTGCGGATGTCTTGGCTCTTACGTTTGATGTGCTGCTCAGCTTGCACAGATAGGTGGAACAAGTCTTTAAAGTCATTGTAGATTTGCCTTTCCACCTTGTGGCTGATCCTTTCTTGGAGTCCATCCAAGAATTATGCCATCAATGCTTCTTCATCATCATTGAGCTCCAATCTGTTCCTTAACTTCTCGAACTCTTCATAGTATTCTTCTACTGATCTGGTACCCTGCTTAAGAGTACAAAAACGACGTTGCAAATCTCTATGAAAGTAAGGTGGAACAAACCTTTGTCGCATGAGGTCTTTCATGTCGACCCATGAGTATACGGGCCTCATTCTCTTCCTCCTTCTGTCAGATACCTCACGATCCCACCAGATGAGGGCATTGTCCGTGAGTTGTGCTACTGCCATTGAGACTCTTCTAGGTCCTGGTTGGTTGTAGTGATCAAAGATATGATCCATTCTCCTCTCCCAATCTAGGTAAGCCTCGGGTCTACTTTTCCTGCAAAATTTGGAGGAGTTAGTTTAACATCAGGATGAATTACCCGGTTGTAGGTGCGTTCATCTCCATCCTCATGATGTCTTGGAGGCATTCTTGGTCTCTGGTGAAGACCATATGGCTCAAAGCCATCATCTTCTGTCTCTGGTTGTCGTGGAGGTCCTCTCGGCCTATGGTGATAGTTATGAGGTTGTGTGTCCTCATCTCCATCTGGCTGGGGTTCCTCCTGTTCGTGCCATGTCCTAAGGTGCTCAGGACCCTCAGGACGGTCTTGCTCAGCTCTTACGTGCCTTATGGCCTGGAATCTCACCGGTCTTTCCACGCGCTCCAACCTCTCGCCTATGGATGCGAGTTGTGTTTGGAGTGTGGTGAACATGGCCATCATGGCTTCGGCTGCTTCTCTATTCTCTTCTCCCATGGTGTGCTACAAGGAAAGAAGACAAGTTAGGATGCTCCTAAATTGTTAGGAGGGTTTTCTTTTTATAAGGGGTTTAAAAAAATGCAAAAAGGAAAAATCCTAAGGAAAGGAAATTCGAATAAAAGGCAAAAAGGAAACTTCCTAGACAACTTGTGCTAGCTGTCCAATTCGAAATCTTTTGGGTATTTTCCTATTTTCTTTTCTTTTCTTTTTCTTTTCTTTTTAATTTAACTTAAAATTAATGAAAATATGAATTAAACAAAAAGGAAAAC
>JAENJI010000012.1:16704205-16721346 GCA_018901935.1 Pugionium cornutum | reverse complement strand
TGAACTCTGCTTTGGATGCTCGGTTGAGGTTGGTCATCTCAGCTGGTGGCAGTGGCGTTTGCTCCAATGGGGTGAGAGGGTTGAAGCCGTATACCACTTCAAATGGTGTCTTCTTGGTTGCTGAGTGCACGGCTCGGTTGTAAGCGAACTCAATGAATGGCAGGCACTCCACCCAAGTCTTTAGGTTCTTCCCTAGTGTAGTTCTGAGAAGAGTTGATAGTGTCCTGTTGACAACTTCAGTTTGGCCATCAGTTTGAGGATGGGAAGTGGTTGAGAAGAGTAGCTTCGTGCCTAGCTTTCTCCAAAGGGTCCTCCAGAAATGGCTGAGGAACTTGGTGTCCCTATCTGATACGATGGTCCTTGGCACTCCATGAAGCCGTACTATCTCCCTGAAGAACAGCTCAGCTGTTTGTGTTGCATCATTGACATTGGCACATGGGATGAAATGTGCCATCTTGGAGAATCTGTCCACCACTACAAAGATTGCATCTTTGTGGTTGATCTTGGGCAGACCTAGAACAAAATCCATTGAGATGTCCACCCATGGATGTGTTGGTATGGGCAGTGGGAGATACAACCCGTGAGGTTGCACTCGGGACTTTGCCTTCTTGCAAGTAATGCATCTTGCACAATGTGCTTCTACTGTCCTTTTGATGTTTGGCCAGTAGAAGTGCTCCTTGACAACTGCTAGAGTCTTGTCGACACCAAAGTGGCCCATGAGTCCTCCTCCATGAGCTTCTCGGATGATAAGCTCCCTTAGTGATCCCTGTGGTATGCACAGCCTTCTTTCTCGGAACAAGAATCCCTCATGGATGTAGAATTTGCCATGACTCCCTGTGCTACACTCCTTGTAGCTCTCAGCAAGGTCAGGATCATCCTTGTATAGATCCTTGATGTGCTCGAATCCTAGGACCTTTGCTCCATGGTTGATATCAAGGCAAACCTCCTTGATAGTGCATCGGCTACCACATTGTCTTTGCCCTTCTTGTACTTGATGACATACGGGAAGGTCTCTATGAACTCCATCCACCTGGCATGTCTCCTCCTGAGATTGGTTTGCCCTCTGAGGTGTTTGAGAGTCTCGTGATCAGTGTGGATCACAAACCCCTTGGACAGCAAGTAATGCTGCCAAGTCTCCAAGGCTCGGACAAGGGCATAGAGTTCCTTGTCATAAGTGGGGTAGTTCAGTGAGGCACCACCTAGCTTCTCACTGAAGTATGCCACTGGTCTCCCTCCTTGGGTTAGCACTGCTCCTATGCCTATTCCAGAGGCATCACACTCCACTTCAAACGTTTGTTGAAGTCGGGCAGGACTAGCACTGGTGCATGTGTAAGGCTGTCCTTCAAGGCCTGGAATGCCTTCTCCTGAGCTTCTCCCCAGCTGAATCCCACGTTCTTCTTCACTACTGCCAGTGGTGAGGCAATACTGCTGAAGTTGGGCAGAATCTCCTATAGAAGCTGGCCAGTCCGTGGAAGCTTTACTTGGCTGATGTTTCCTGGTGTTGGCCATTCTTGTATGGCTCAATCTTCTCCTCATCAACCTGTAGGCCCTGTGAACTCAAATAAAAACCTAAAAAGACAAGCTTATCAGCAAGGTGCACTTCTTGAGATTGGCATAAAGCTCTTCTTGTCAAGGGTTTTAAGGACCATCTCAAGATGTGTGAGGTGTCTAGGCACTTACTATAAACAAGTATGTCAATAAACTACAAACTTACTGATGTACGCCCTAAGAACTTGGTTCATAAGGCATGAAGGTGCTTGGGGCATTAGTCAAGCCGAATGGCATGACTGTCCACTCGTAGAGCCCTTGCTTTGTCTTGAAAGCAGTCTTCCACTCATCACCTTCCTTCATTCTTACCTGGTGGTATCCACTTTTGAGGTCTATCTTGGAGAAGACCGTGGCTCCACTCCGCTCATCTAGCATGTCATCCAGTCGTGGTATTGGATGCCTATACTTGACTGTGATGTTGTTGATTGCTTGGCAGTCCACGCACATGCGCCAAGTTCCATCCTTCTTGGGCACTAGTAGCACTGGTACAGCACATGGACTGAGGCTCTCTCGAACATATCCTTTCTCCAGGAGCTCCTTGACTTGCTTCTCAAGCTCCTTGGACTCCTCTGGACTCATCCGGTAGGCTGGCCGGTTGGGCAGGGCTGCTCCGGGCACTAGATCAATCTGGTGTTCTATGCCACGTAAAGGAGGCAAGCCTGCTGGTATCTCCTCTGGGAACACATCCTGGAATTTATTGAGGAGTGTTGCTACTTCATGAGGTAGCTCTACCTGTCCCTGTTCTATGCTCAACACTTCCTTGAAAACCATTAGTAACATTAAGTCCTTCGAGGCTAAAGCTCTCTGGACATGACTAGGTTGAATAAGAAAGTTAGACTTGACAAGTTTTCTTTCCTTACTCATTTGGAGTTGTAGCTCATGTACTTGGGCAGGTGTAAGAGGAGCTAGGCTGACCTTTCTCTTGTCATGCACGAAGGTGTAGAGATTGGTTCTGCCATCATGCCTGGTCTCTTTGTCAAACTGCCATGGTCTTCCTAGTAGAAGATGGCCAGCTTGCATGGGCACCACGTCGCACACGACCTGGTCTTGGTACTTGCCCACACTGAATGGCACAGTGACTTGCTCATGAATCTTGAGCTCCACTTTGTCATCAAGCCATCTCAGTCTATATGGTCGGGGATGCCGTGTCCTCTCTAGACCTAGCTTATCAACCATATACGCACTAGCAACGTTAGTGCAAGAACCACCATCTATGATGAGGTTACATACCTTTCCCTTGATGGTGCAACGGCTGTGGAAGATGTTCTCCCTTTGGATGGTCTCTGAAGGATCCACCATTGCACTGAGGATACGTCTAGTGACCAGCACTTCCCCCACATCAGGGTACTCAATGTCACCATATTCTCCTTCTGGTTCATATTCCTCCTTCATCTTGGGACTCATATTCTCCTGCCTCCGTAATCAGCATGACTCGGTTGTTTGGGCACTCCCTTGAGATGTGTCCACGTCCCCTGCACTTGAAACAAGTTATGTCACGTGATCTTTGAGGGTTAGAAGACTTACCAGGCTCTCTCTGGTCACGGGTGGGTTCAGGAGGCTTGCCCTTGAACCTTGACTCGATCTCTACGCCTTTGCCTTTGTCCACGGTCTTGGGCATGTTGCTTGGTGCCCAAGGTGTCTTAGGCTTGCTGCGGATGTCTTGGCTCTTACGTTTGATGTGCTGTTCAGCTTGCACAGATAGGTGGAACAAGTCCTTGAAGTCGTTGTAGATTTGCCTTCCACCTTGCAGCTGATCCTTTCTTGGAGTCCATCCAAGAATTGCGCCATCAATGCTTCTTCATCATCATTGAGCTCCAATCTGTTCCTTAACCTCTCAAACTCTTCATAGTACTCCTCTACTGATCTGGTACCCTGCTTAAGAGTACGAAACGTCGTTGCAAATCCCTATGGAAGTAAGGTGGAACATACCTTTGTCGCATGAGGTCTTTCATGTCGACCCATGAGTCTACGGGCCTCATTCTCTTCCTCCTTCTGTCAGATACCTCACGATCCCACCAGATGAGGGCATTGTCCGTGAGTTGTGCTACTGCCATTGAGACTCTCCTAGGTCATTGTTGGTTGTAGTGATCAAAGATATGATCCATTCTCCTCTCCCAATCTAGGTAAGCCTCGGGGTCTACTTTTCCTGCAAAACTTGGAGGAGTTAGTTTAACATCAGGATGAATTACCCGGTTGTAGGGGTGTTCATCTCCATCCTCATGATGTCTAGGAGGCATTCTTGGTCTCTGGTGAAGACTATGGCTCAAAGCCATCATCTTCTGCCTCTGGTTGCCGTGGAGGTCCTTCGGCCTGTGGTGATAGTTATGAGGTTGCGTGTCCTCATCTCCATCTGGCTGGGGTTCCTCCTGTTCGTGGTGTCCTAAGGTACTCAGGACCCTCAGGACGATCTGGCTTTTCTCACGTGCCTTATGGCCTGAATCTTACTGGTCTCTCTCCAACCTCTCATGGATGCGAGTGTGTTTGGAGTGTGGTGAACATGGCCATCATGGCTTCAGCTGCGTCTCTATTCTCTTCTCCCATGTGTGCTACAAAGAAAGAAGACAATTAGGGTGCTTCTAAATTATTAGGAGGTTTTTCTTTTTATAGGGGTTTCGAAAAAATGCAAAAAGGAAAATTCTAAAGAAAGGAAATTCGAAAAAAAAGGAAACTTCCTAGACAACTTGTGCTAGCTGTCCAATTCGAATTCTTTTAGTATCTTTTCTATTTTCTTTTTCTTTTCTTTTTAATTAGACTTAAAAATAAAGGAAATATGACTTAAACAAAAGGAAAACGTGTATGCAATGCAAAAAGTGAATCTAAACCCTAGTGATACACGTAGGAGGCTAGATGCACTCGGTTTGGAGTTTGAGGTTATTTTTTTGATTTTTCTTGAATGCGACTTAAACTAATGCAAGAACACAAAACAAAACAAACAAAAGGATAGAAACAACCTGGTTTAGGAGCTTTAAGCTCTGATACCAAAATGATACAAGCCTTGATTCAAGGATGTATGCGTGTGGGCTGTTTGTAGAAGATTAGGTGAGAAACTCAACCTTAGGCTTCTGGATAGGGGTTTTCTGGTTGGTAAACGATGGAAGGGTGAAGTGAACCACACGAGGGTGATGAACCTCGTGATAAATCACAAACTTAGAGCTAGGAGGGCTGGTCTCAACTAGGTTCTAAGCGCACAAGATTCTTAGAGAGAAAACTTGTAGGAAAAAGTTCTACTTTATTAATAATCAAAAGGTTGTCGAACTACAATGCTGGAAGGAGCCTTATTAATATGCTCGACAGCTTGACCTTCTAGGGTCGACTCAAACAAATAAAAGGAAAGTTTACAAAAGTGCACAAAAGGAAAAGATACAAAAGTGCATAACGAAAAAGGACCTATTCCTAAAATGTTTTGACTCAAAATGTAAAGCAACTAGATCCTACCCTGCAAAACAGAAAGAGGCATATATTCGAATGTAAACTTACCTTAACTCACCTCACGGCCAAGAAATGGAAGGTGGCCGTCCTTGTGGCATGCACGTGCCTTGCTCCTAGTCTTCGACTTGGAGTAGGGTTACAAATCTCTGGGCCTTGACCTCTCTTGCCACTAAAGCCCAAGTCTCTGATGTCCCTTGTGTTGTTGAGAAGCTATTGGACTCTTCCTTGTATTTTGGGCCCATTGTCCTTAGTCGATCTTCCTCTAGTAGCTTGTTGACCCATAGGCTGAATTTGTGGAAAAGCGCCCTTGATCTGCTTCTTGTCATTGCTCCTTGAGGTACCACTGGTGTTGAGACTTCCTCTAAGTGCATGTCCTGAAGCTGGTAGCTCATTTGGTCCGAGTCCTCTTGTGTAGAAGTGGAAGTGCGCGTGTACTCGGCTGGATCGGCTGTACCGGCTGGATTGTGCGTGGTACTGGCCGGGATGCCTTCAGGACCGGCCAAGTTGATCCCGGAGTTGGCGGCATCACCAGAGGGACCGGCGGTGTCATCCACGTCCCCACCAAGTGTGCCGGAAGCTTGGGCCTCTCCGTCGGCGATGCTGACCGATCTGGTCCTATAGGTCGAGGGTCCGGCGGTACTGCCTGGTCCGGCAGACGTGCCAGATGGTCCTGCTGTCTCGGCAAGCTTCCTGGTCGCCAGTCTGGTCTCCTGGCTGGATGTACGACCTGATGTCCTCATCAACTAGTCACAACGTTGATAACAGTATGAATAGTTATAACACAACAAACTTCTTTGAACATGCCAAGTCTTGAAGATTCTTTAGTTAATCTGAGGATTACATTGAATTTCAGCATAAATCAGGTTGTCACCAAACAAAATATAGCCTAAGCCAAATTTCTTTTGATCCTAATCACCGTACCGTGATACAAAAGAAAAATCACAACACTCACCTTTTCAACTTTCCATCTAAAGCTTTGAAATTACAAATCACTCAACTTGTGCTCAAGAGTGTTAAGCCAACCCTTAAGTCTCTCATCTCCTTTTATATCACAAAAAATTCCCTAGATCTAACAACCCTAGAATCTTCGTGCAGTCTTGTATATGAAGAAAAATCTTGTTGCACAAGTTTATCCTTCCTAAAAGATCTCTTTCAAATATTCTTTTGACACCCCCATACCATATCACTTGATCCTCTTAACAACTCAGCCTCCAGATTCCATATCAACCCTAGATCTTCTAATATTGTCAAATCCCTTTCATCTCATGCCACATCAACTCTCTATTGCCATGTCACTAGATGAACACACTCCTATTCGAACAACAACAGACGTCTGCTTCTTCACTAAGTCCTTAGATTTAGCTAAATTACAAACCTTACATTGCGTCTTGACCATATGCATGCCTAGATCACCACAATCCAAGAAATTGCCGCACATCAACCACTACCACTGGTTTAGAGAATACATCGATCATGTTAAAGAAACTAACGAAATATCTGATAGGGATGATAATATATTTTGCACACATCATAACCATCGTGCAGGAGAACAAGACGATATATATGATTTAAGATTGAAAGTGGATTTAAGTTCTAAATTTCAGAAGGGTCCAACCGCGACCGCACTACTTCATTGTATTGTTTTTGTGAAAAAAATATTTGAATATATTCGATCAACAGTTGTGTTCATGTAATGGTTATGCGACTTCGAGGCAGTGTCAGCTTGGTAGACGTGATTGAAAGCATCTCGCGATTGGTTAGGTAAAACAAAGGTGATGTCATGGGCTAAGTTAAAATCAAAGATGCACAAAACGTTTTTAGCATAGAACTACTAGCAAATCATGTTCCAACATTCACACAATCTACACCAAGGTTCACGTTTTTGTAACAAAATATTCCAATTGTGTTTGATCTTCACAATTCTGATCAACAAGTAGTAGTTCTATTCATCACTGACCTTTTGCGAACTCAGGTTTTAAACTCACACAACTTGATGCAAATGCACATGCAAGTTCAGTAGTAGTTAGAGATCGAATCCAATCGATGCACTATAATTATTGGATAAAAGATTATGCTAAGAAGGAAAATATATTTGTTTTTCATATGAATAGTTTAAATTGAAAAAATTATTATTGATGTAAACTTAAAATATGAAAACGCTAGGTTCAGAAAAATTTGCAAAAAAATCAGTATCATTCGTTTCATTTGAGAATTTGATTAAAATTCATCTAGAACTTAGAACACAATTATATAGTCAGCCAATTGTCGTTGCACAGTCTAATAATTTATCTTTCTAAAGTGTCATTTGAATTGAGATTCTTAAGCATGCATTATCTTTCAAGTCTTAATACTTCAGAAATTACCTTAACATCAGCTTTCATTGGTTAAGGACAATTTGCTCATCTAGATTCCTTTTTAAGAAATTTAACTGCACTTTTGGTGGGTTTAATTAGTCTTAATATCATAGTATAACTGAACTTATTAGATTACGCAATAAAAATAACATAAATAAAACTATATGTGAAAATCCCTAATTCCACCACTTGAATCTAACTATTCCTGAAATCTCTTGAAAAAATTCTAAACCTAAATACAAATATATTCAGATATAAAAATAGATGAACACATCAAAATAATATAAATAAATTGCATAATAAAAGAATACAAAATTTAGAAATCTTATCAATAAAATGCAAAAGTCAGGAGTTTTGTTCTGCCATGGGCTCAAAACCCTTTAAATGCTCATGCAGGTAAACTCCATCATTAGGAAAATAATCCAAACAGAAGTTCCTACAATGTGGAGACATTGATCTGCTTTGGTGTTTTCAGAAGACTGATTGTCTTCTTGATCTCCGATCTTGAGTCATTGCCCAGATCATGGTGTAGATGATTTGCCAGTTTCTGAGAAGCATGATCCTAGAGTTGATAATCATACTCTAGAGTGACCAATGGATCTATCCCAGGGATCGATCGATCCACACGACTACTGACTGCCTGATATTGTTTTGATCGATCGGTCTGTATGGGGACCGATTGATCTTCGATGTTTCTGCCCAAAAGCTCCACTTTCTTCTAATTTGCCAAAACCTATTTTGGAACGTAAAACTTGCAAAAAAACTTCACAAAATTCTTCAAAACCGATGTAAGAAAGCTATAACACCTACTAAAACACTAATACAACATGTTAAATATGACACATATGAACTCCCTCATACTTAGATCCTTATTTGTCTTCAAATAAGACAAGCATATGAAATATTAAACGAGTTGAAATGTAGAAATTCACACACCTTTTAGTAACACTGCATCGACACAAATCTTGCATCCTCAACAGTACTGACCTGAAACCAAAACTTCCATGTGCTTTTTCATTCATTCATGACGAACCCGTTTCACTCACAGCTGAGTGAGAAATCCCCATTCACCGTGTTTACTGATCCTATTAGAATTTTTAAAAAATATTTTAATCTAGGGAGTGTTTGATCAAATGTACCAAAACCATCACCCTCAAATTTTTAACAAGATACCCGTCTGTCATTATCAAAATTCATTTTCCTCTATCTTTGGATCAATTTTCCTACTTTTTTGGGTAGCACTTTCCAATGATCAACTTTACTTTCTAAGATATCATTGAATGCCATCCAAGAATAATTTGAGATCTAAAAAATGCGAATTTATGCCCTGCTCTAGATTTACTTCCATTCAAATCACATCTATTTCAACATACAAAATTAAAACTTGAAGAGAGGAGAGCCAAAAAATTGAAGCATCTTATGAGTCTTAAAAGGTGATTCAGGCCGAATCATACCAAGCCTCTAGATGAGATTGTCGAATTCACTTTTTCTCTTTTTATTTTTGGGTCAGCTAGTCGACTTATGGGTCCTTTTCTGGCATGTTGTTTGGAAAGTTTTTATCTCACGGGATTTCCTTTCAAAAAATGATCATAGGTAGTAATTTTAAGAGATGTCATAAGATAGCGTTAGCGTAAACAGTAGTCATGAAAAGCATGATCATAATTTCAAAGCAAGTTTTAACATGTCGTATAACATATGAGATTAGACAGACATAAACACAATAAACAATTGCTAACAATCAGGAAAAAATCAAATCCAATATGATACTACTTGGCGATTCTTCCCCTAGAGTCATTTCATGCAATCCTGGTGTGTCAATAAACCTGAAAAAGAAAGGAAAGTAATAACAAAAGGAGAGGTTGTCAGCTCAGAAATTGGGGCTAATGCTCTCCCGTTTTCCTGATTTCCTCCTTTTCCTGTGCAGCCGCACAACAAAATATGGTATATCGGGTGATGTGGAATTAGTGTGGTGGTGTTCTACATTATGGGGTACATACTCCCTTATCAAGTTCTCAGCACTATTATCTCAAGACGTGATTGAAGTAATATCCTTTTGTGGTAGTTGGAAAAATTAAAAGATGCCTTCTCGAATATAAACTGATACACATAGTCTTGTTTAAGGATGTGGCATTTCTCGAAGTACTTAGTATCAAGGAATGCCACCGTGTATCACAAGTAGTGGATTGAAGATCGAGTCCCTGATATCTTAATATAGGAGCGAGAAGGCTCCCACAAGATTCTACCTTTCTTTCTCTTGACAATTCCCTAGTCTTCTTGGAAACAAATTTCGCAACATATTGTACCCCAAAATTCACCTCATGATTAAGGGGGAATGGTTCATTGTAATCATCGAGTAGACATCACCAATCCCATAGTGCAAAAGCAATAGGTCATCTCTACACACTGATCCGTATTCCTCTTTTGCAGAGAGGATGTTGCTGAAGATCTTGGCAACCACTCGCACTACAGGGTTGAGGATGATGATGGCTTAGAGGCTTGACCTGATGATGTCATCTTCCTATTAAAATGTTTAGGAGTTCTTCCTATTTCATCAAAATAGACAAAGGTCTGGAATGGAAATATGTTAAGGTACCTTATTATAAAAATAGGAGAAAGCTTCACGCATTTTCTTTTCGTGCTTTGATTTTCTTGTGAGATGAACTGCTTTTCTCTTTCCCCATCCTGCAAACACAAAGCACAATATCAATATCTAACAAATATAATAGGATTTATGTAGACGTGAAAATTATGAATTAATATATGCAAATTTGTTGATATCAAGAATATGTAATATCCTCCCAAGGAAAGATGCATTCCAGTATCAACAATTCTTAAGTTCATATCTTCTACAAACTCAATATCCAAATGCAACACTCAAATCCATGATTTAAAAGGCAAATTACCAAGATTCTACACAAATCAAAACCATCAAACATTGTAACATTTAATAAAACCTCAACTTCTCATTTATCCTCAATTTCATCAAAAACCTATAATTTTGCATTATTTAAAAGGGAGAAGTAATAGAATGACGCTGAATTCGTTCTTAATTATTTTGTTGACCCTAATGTTTTATTAATTACTAAAATAATTTGGGTACCGAGCGTATCCTTCCTCGCCGTTATTATAAAAAATATAATTATGCAAATTGCCATTACTATTCCTGGGGATTTATTGACACGTCAGTGGGAAAGTCGCTGTTATTATGAAAATGCCATGGAAATTCAAGGTTATCGAAATAAATCTGACACGGAAAATCTACCACAATTTTTTTACGTAATAGTCGCAAACTTTATAAGTCTGTGACAAACTTAATAAATCTGTCATAGATTTAATAAGTCTGTCACATATTTAATAAGTTTGTCGCAGACTTATAAAAATCTGCCAACACACATATAAAGTATACGACAAATATATTTTATGTTACGTAATTGTATGCAGTTTTTATAAGTCTGCGGTAGACTTAATGTCATCTGACAGCAAAGTAAGTCTGCCACAGACTTATTTTCTGATTTTTGAAAAAGCAACCTCACAAATTTATTTTTCCAATGGCAGATTTACATCAAATCTGCTATCGAAGAAGATTTACAAAATAATTACTAGACTAACATTTCGACTTGGTAGATTTTTTTAACGACAAAAAAAATTTTCATTAAATCTATCCGTTACGGCAATTGGATTTCCTGCACTAAGCAGCAGATTTAATTAGGACTAAACTAACTTTTTGGATTTTATACACATAGCAGACTTTTGGGTCCTTACAGACATGTAATGGAAGATTTATTTATGTTTAAAATGCCAATTTTAACCCTCTTTGAAAATCATGTATGAGGCAATTCTAAGATTAGCTGCGGTGTCTTCTTCAACCTTGAGCACATCAAATTTTTCAGCTAAACTGAAAAGCAGTAATTTTTACTCGTTTTCTTCACATTCGTTCTCGTAAAAAAGTTTCTATATCAATTTTCTCGATGGAAGACATAATTCTTGTTTGTGGTGAATGGATTTTCGAGAAAAATCGATGGTTATTCAATGTCGACAACAAAAAGGGTGTAAAATCTTATCCACAAATGCTAAGAAACGTTTTGAAGATTTGTTGATGATGGTTTATGAAGAATACGAGGTCGATAGAAATCAGTATGATGTCGAATTAAGCTACATATTTCTGAAAAAGATGTTGTTGAAACTACTGGTAAACACACCACCGGTGAAAGTGGGAAGCTGTCGACAACTTCATGGGTTTTTGGATATGATTAAAACCGAGACAATTCGGTTATGTGTGGAGGTTAGAGAGAAAGAGAAAGTAAAAATTGATACCTTGTCAATTCATCGTAACGACGATGAATATTTTAACTACGAATATCCACACGAGGTGGTTGGCGAAGATCAACACGACGAAGAACCAACTGTTGAAGTGGTTTCACCATGCGAAGACGATGAAGATGAGGAGTATCGATTTGATTACTGTGATGATTCTGATGGAGCAAGCTCTGAGGATGAAGACTTTAGTGTTTACGGAAGGCTTTTGCAAAGTGAAGAGGATGAGATTCCAAAATTACCGTCCAAGAAAAGAGTATCAAAAGGTGGTAATAATGAAGAACAAATTGGTAATGCTAATTTGATAGAGTTGGCTTCATTGAATCTTGTTTTAGAACAAATTTATGAGACAAAAGATGCATTACTTACTAGATTGAAGATTTTGTCGGTTCTACATCAATTCGATTTTGATGTATATAAATCAACCCTAGTGATTTTAATCGTAAAATGCTGGGTGAGAGACTGCAGTTGGAGAGTATGAGCTACACCAGTTGGGAACACGCCATAATTTACAATTAGGCAGCTTGTTTCAAACCATACATGTTCTGTTACAATGCAATCAGGACGAATGCGTCAAGCATCTCATGAAATACTTGGTGCTTTGTACAAAGATTTTGTAGGTTGTATTGGTTCTAAAGTTTTGCCATGTCATGTTGCTGATGCATTTCATATGAGATTTGGTATCAAGGTTCGTAAATATGTTGACAGTTAATTTATAGTTGGTGACAATTTTTTATAGTTTTGACAGATTTATTTTAATATATACGATCGTAGTTTTATTGTAAACGGTGACATATTTATTTTAATAGGGTCAAAAGTTTTGGTAGTTATGGTAGATTTACTTTTATAGAGTGACAATTTTTGGAAGTTATGGTAGATTTATTTTATTACAGTGGGTGACAATTGTTTGGTAGTTGTGGCAGAGTTATTTTTATACACTCACAGTTTTTGGTAGTTATGGCATATTTATTTTAATACGGTGGTAGTTTTTTTGGTGTAGTTCCCATACTGGAAACCGTATCGGACACTTAGACATGCACGATTTTTGGTAAGGGGTTCTCCGGAAAGAAGTTATGAAGAATGACCTATTTACTTGTATATGATCACAAGATCAACAAGCATGTCAGAAGTTGATGAACTCATTCAAGAGTATTGGATCACTTGAATGGATTTCTTTTCATGCGTAAAGTTGTTGTGGTGGATGGTACATTCCTGCAAGGGACATATAAAGGGACACTTCTTATCGCAGCTTCCCAGTGACGTAAGATTGAGTATCAATCTTACAAGCGGTACGGCCGTGACTCGCAAGGCCTAGAATCTCTCTTGGCTTAAGCGGGCAAGAGAACTAAAAAGAGGGGGTTTTGATCGAATCACACAATCAAAGGTAAACCAAGGGAGTTTGAATCTCTCAAACTAACCTGGTCGTGGCTTCAATAGAAAGGAAGTGAATCACACACTTAGTTTCAATAGAATAAGAACAAGTTTAAAGACAAGGCTTTGAAGAAAATACTTTGTATTCAACTTTTATTTCAATGGTGGTCTATCTTTACAATGAGGTCGTGCTGAGCTTATATAGTGCTCATAGCAACGGTGCTAAACCTAAAAAAGAGAAAAGAAAACCATACATTTAAAATATATAGTTGTTGGCAATTAATGTCTAGTTGGACCAACACGGAAAGTGTATATGCTTATATCTTGAGAGCTTTGGGGCGAATTTAAGGTCTTTAGGTACATCCTGGATACTTTAGAAAGTCTTCAATACGTGCCCAAGTTGCAAGGAATAGAGATATTGCAATTTGGACACATTAAGTGTACTTCGGTCCGTATATGGAAAGTCTTGGAGGAAAGAGATTCGCATGATCCTATGTTGGCTGGTGCATGGTAGGTTTATTTTGGGCTTCCTTAGGGCCTTATTAATATCTCCTGGACGCCATGTTTTGGTTTGCAAGTGATTAAAATAGTTGGCCATCTCACTTGCCATAAAGGGCTCCAATCGGTTCATTTGAAGGCATGGATGGACCCGCCTAGTCCAAGGCGTATTTGCACTTCTAGAAGTGCTTAAGGGAGCTCCTCGAAGTACCAAAAAGTCTCCTGGTCGCCAAAGACACGTTTGGAGACTTTCATATAAGGAAATTTCCAAATATGGTAAGTTTCAAAAACTTCAACTTGATGTATGGTGCATGAATTGATCTGGCCTGGTTTGAGGTGAGTTCCATCTCGCCGCGCGTCCTCTCTGAGTCAGGATTGTAGGCCAGGTTTTTTTTGGCTGGTCGCTTCTTTGTTAGGCTTGGATTCATGAAGATACACCCATGTATCCTTTTGCGCGTATTTGACCGCCTTTGTGTTCCTTGGTCCAGCCGGGCCGGGAAGTTGGCCGGGGGTTGGGCCGATGACCTCACCATACCCTCCCCCTTCGAAATGTTTTGCCCTCAAAACAGTTTGGCCTGCACATAAGGCAAGTTAATACCTTGATTTACTTGTGGGTTTAGGGCATTGCCTCGGTTTATGGCCCTTAAATGGTTCGGATGTGGCCATGGTGCATCTGGTGGTTGCTCCCTGATAAGAAAGGAAGAAATTACTCCTTTCCATTGCAGCTGGTTGCTTTGCTTTGCCTCCAAGGTGTTGGGTTCTCCACGGTCTCCTCTTAATTCCGAACATCGGTTTAATGTAGGAGGTGGGTCTTGATCTTTGTTGACTCTTTGCTTTATTAGATATGTTTCAACAACCTTTGGAAAAGACAAGTGCATTATGCTAGTACTGGAAATTTCAAATTGAAGCTCCTTTATTGCCTTAACACTTTTAGGCTTAACATTTTCGCGTTCTACTTGTAAGCTTGTTATTCGTTGTCTAGTTGGGCATGTCTTAGCAAAGTGTCCTCTTTCTTGACATCTTTAGCATATAATTTCATCTGTTTTCACATTGTTAGAGGACTTACCTGCCGTTTCCTTAACGTGTATTCCAAGCAATGGCTTTGATGGTTTCATGTTTGCTATGGCTTGAGGCTTTTGAACTTGTTGGTCAATTTTTGGTTTGACCATCGGCTTAGCTACCTTTTTCCTTCTAAGGTGTTTGAAAACACGTTAATATTCTCAGAGCAGTAGGCAAGCTTGAGCTTATGAAAGGGCTGCATGTTTGCTGTAGACATCTCACTCCTTGATGTTGTTGGGTGCATAGGTGGTGTGGTAATGTTTCTGCGTGTTTGGTACTTCTTCACAAACTCCCTATACATTCGTGCCTTAAGGTCTCCCCAATCAAGGACTGGTTTGTTGTAGAAGGTATGTGCATTTTCAACCACCAATTATAGGCATCTCCATGAGCATATCAACGGCATATGAGAGCTTCTCTTCTTTGGGGATGTTGTTTGAGCGCAGCCATTGTTTCATGCTGGTTTCCCATCGGAGGTATTCATTTGGGTCCTTGTTATAACCTGAAAATGTTTGAGATTTGGAATTGTAAATATATACCTTACTAGTTCGATTCGTTGATCTAATTGGAGTGGTGTAGGTTGGCACTCGGCTTGACACAACGAAGTGACAAGGTGTGATTGTCTTTGGCCAGCTTCTGTCAGTGGAATAGTAATCTGGTGGCTCTGGCTTGAGTCCTTCAACTTCTGTTTCATTTTCAAAATCATATTCTGAATAGATTTCATGCCATGTCTCATATCCATAGGAATCATCTACATCGGACAAGTCTTGGTCATAGTTCGGTGGTTATGGTTCAAGGTTTTCTCCATCTGATTCTTCCCTAAAATCATTCTCCAAATAGTCTTGATTCCATGACTCTTCTGCATAGTCACACTCGCTGGTGCTTAGGCATTAATCATAGTCGTTGTCTAGACTACAATCAGTTTGTGGTATGGTCATGGTGTCTTCTTCTTCATCATAGTGTTCCATCATTAAATTTTCTACCTTGCACGACAATAAGAAGAGATATCAGGCCCAAATCAACAAATAAGAAAAATATACTCTAGTGAATATATGATATTAACATATAAGTAGTAGTAAAAGGAAAAACGATGCAAGTAAATATTTGGAGGTTTTTGTTTTTCTGTTTTTTTGGAAACTAACTTTAAAGAAAACTAAAACACAATATTTTTTTTGGGTTTTTGATATTTTAAATTAATTTAGGACAAAACAATATTCTATTAATCTCATTTTTTTTTTAACTTTACTAGTAATTAAATTCGAAAATAACAAAATGAGTGATGCTTATATTTTTGGTTTTTTTCTAATGATGAATGAAATTAAGTAAACATGAAATACAATTTTTTGAGTTGGTTTTCGATTTATATGAGAGGTGACAAAAAGAAACAATAAGAATCAACAAAAAACAATGCAAATGAAGAATAAGAACAAATATATTTTTTTTTGGTTTTTTGATAAGATGTAAATAACAAAATGCAAAACAAAATCATAAAAGATAAAGGATAAAGGTTGGATGAACACAACCTGGGATAAGAGCTTTTAGCTCTGATACCAAATGATGTAAGCTTGAGTATCAATCTTACAATCGGTACGGCCGTGACTCGCTAGGCCTAGAATCTCTCTTGGCTTAAGCGGGCAGGGGAACTAAAAGGAGGGGGTTTTGATCGAATCACACAATCAAAGATGAACCAAGGGAGTTTGAATCTCTCAAACTAACCTGGTCGTGGCTTCAATAGAAAGGAAGTGAATCACACACTTAGTTTCAAAAGAATAAGAACAAGTTCAAAGACAAGGCTTTGAAGAAAATACTTTGTATTCAACTTTTATTTCAATGGTGGTCTATCTTTACAATGAGGTCGTGCTGAGCTTATATAGTGCACATGGCAACGGTGCTAAACCTAAAAAAAGAAAAGGAAATCATACATTTAAAATATATGGTTGTTGGTCATTAATGTCTAGTTGGACCAACAAGGAAAGTGTATATGCTTGTATCTTGAAAGCTTTGGGGCGAATGTAAGATGTCTAGGTACATCCTGGATGCTTTGGAAAGTCTTCAATACGTACCCAAGTTGCAAAGAATAGAGATATTGCAATTTGAACACATTAAGTGTACTTCGGTCCATATATGGAAAGTAGTAGAGGAAAGAGATTCGCCTGATCCTTTGGTGGCTGGTGCATGGTAGGTTTATTTTGGGATTCCTTAGGGCCTTATTAATATCTCCTGGATGCCATGTTTTGGTTTGCAAGTGATTAAACCAGTTGGCCATCTCACTTGCCATAAAGGACGCCAATCGGTTCATTTGAAGGCACGAATGGACCCGCCTGGTCCAAGGCGTATTTGCACTTCTAGAAGTGCTTAAGGGAGCTCCTAGAAGTACCAAAAATCTCTTGGTCGCCAAAGAAACGTTTGGAGACTTTCATATAAGGAAAGTTCCAAATATGGTAAGTTTCGAAAACTCCAACTTGATGTATGGTGTATGAATTGATCTGGCCTGTTTGGGATGAGCTCCATTTCGCCGCGCGTCCACTGTGAGTCAAAATTATAGGCCAGGTTTTTTTTGGCTGGCCGCTT
>JAENJI010000012.1:16670229-16703705 GCA_018901935.1 Pugionium cornutum | reverse complement strand
GAGGGAATGATGAGGACATCAGGTCGTACATCCAGCCAGGAGACCAGACTGGCCGACCAGGAAGCTTGCCCGAGACAGCAGGACCATCTGGCTCGCCTGCCGGACCAGACAGTACCGCCGGACCCTCGACCTATAGGACCAGACCGGTCAACATCGCCGGCGGAGAGGCCCAAGCTTCCGGCACACTTGTTGGGGACGTGAATGACACCGCCGGTCCCCCTGATGACACCGCCGACTCTGGGATCAACTTGGGCGGTCCTGAAGTCATTCCGGCCAGTACCGCGCACAATCCAGCCGGTACAGGCCATCCAGCCGAGTACCACGCACACTTCCACTTCTACACAAGAGGACTCGGACCAAATGAGCTACCAGCTCCAGGACATGCACTTAGAGGAAGTATCTACACCAGTGGTACCTCCAGGAGCAATGACAAGAAGCAGATCAAGAGCACTCTTCCACAAATTCAGCTTATGGGTCGACAAGCTTTTAGAGGAAGAGCAGCTAAGGACAATGGGCCAGAAGAGCAAATTAGAGTCCAAAGGCTTCTCAACAACACAAGGAACATCAGAGACTTGGGCTTTAGTGGCAAGAGAGGTCAGGGCCCAAAGATATTTAACCCTACTCCAAGTTGAAGACTAGGAGCAAGGCGCGTACATGCCACAAGGATGGCCACCTTCCATTTCTTGGCCGTGAGGTGAGTTAAGGTAAGTTTACATTCGAATATATGCCTCTTTCTGTTTTGCAGGGTAGGATCTAGTTGCTTTACATTTTTGAGTCAAGAACATTTTAGGAATAGGTCCTTTTTTTGGTTATACACTTTTGTATTTTTTCCTTTTGTGCACTTTTGTAAACTTTCCTTTTCTTATTTGAGTCGACCCTAGTAGGTCAAGCTGTCGAGCATATTAATAAGGCTCCTTCCAGCATTGTAGTTCGACAACCTTTTGATTATTAATAAAGTAGAACTTTTTCCTACAAGTTTTCTCTCAAGAATCTTGTGCGCTTAGAACCTAGTTGAGACCAGCCCTCCTAGCTCTAAGTTTGTGATTTATCACGAGGTTCATCACCCTCGTGGTTCACTTCACCCTTCCATCGTTTACCAACCAGAAAACCCCTATCCAGAAGCCTAAGGTTGAGTTTCTCACCTAATCTTCTACAAACAGCCCACGCGCATACATCCTTGAATCAAGGCTTGTATCATTTTGGTATCAGAGCTTAAAGCTCCTAAACCAGGTTGTTTCTATCCTTTTTCTTGTTTTGTTTTGTGTTCTTGCATTAGTTTAAGTCGCATTCAAGAAAAATCAAAAAATAACCTCAAACTCCAAACCGAGTGCATCTAGCCTCCTACGTGTATCACTAGGGTTTAGATTCACTTTTTGCATTGCATACACGTTTTCCTTTTTGTTTAATTCATATTTCCATTAGTTTTAAGTTAAATTAAAAGAAAACAAAAAGAAAAGAAAAGAAAATAGGAAAATACACAAAAGAATTCAAATTGGACAGCTAGCACAAGTTGTCTAGGAAGTTTCCTTTTTTTCGAATTTCCTTTCCTTAGGATTTTCCTTTTTGCATTTTTTTCAAATCCCATATAAAAGAAACTCTCCTAATAATTTAGGAGCACCCTAATTATCTTCTTTCTTTGTAGCACACATGGGAGAAGAGAATAGAGACGCAGCTGAAGCCATGATGGCCATGTTCACCACACTCCAAACACAACTCACATCCATAGGCGAGAGGTTGGAGCGCGTGGAGAAACCAGTAAGATTCCAGGCCATAAGGCACGTGAGAGCTGAGCCAGATCGTCCTGAGGGTCCTGAGTACCTTAGGACACGGCACGAACAGGAGGAACCCCAGCCAGATGGAGATGAGGACACGCAACCTCATAACTATCACCATAGGCCGAGAGGACCTCCACGGCAACCAGAGGCAGAAGATGATGGCTTTGAGCCATATGGTCTTCACCAGAGACCAAGAATGCCTCCTAGACGTCATGAGGATGGAGATGAACACACCTATAACCGGGTAATTCATCCTGATGTTAAACTAACTCCTCCAACTTTTGCAGGAAAAGTAGACCCCGAGGCTTACCTAGATTGGGAGAAGCGAATGGATCATATCTTTGATCACTACAACCAACCAGGACCTAGGAGAGTCTCAATGGCAGTAGCACAACTCACGGACAATGCCCTCATCTGGTGGGATCGTGAGGTATCTGACAGAAGGAGGAAGAGAATGAGACCTAGACTCATGGGTCGACATGAAAGACCTCATGCGACAAAGGTATGTTCCACCTTACTTTCATAGGGATTTGCAACGCGTTTTCGTACTCTTAAGCAGGGTACCAGATCAGTAGAGGAGTACTATGAAGAGTTCGAGAGGTTAAGGAACAGATTGGAGCTCAATGATGATGAAGAAGCATTGATGGCACAATTCTTGGATGGACTCCAAGAAAGGATCAGCTGCAAGGTGGAAAGGCAAATCTACAACGACTTCAAGGACTTGTTCCACCTATCTGTGCAAGCTGAACAGCACATCAAACGTAAGAGCCAAGACATCCGCAGCAAGCCTAAGACACCTTGGGCACCAAGCAACATGCCTAAGACAGTGGACAAAGGCAAAAGCGTAGAGATCGAGTCAAGGTTCAAGAGCAAGCCTCCTGAACCCACCCGTGACCAGAGAGAGCCTGGTAAGTCTTCTAACCCTCAAAGATCACGTGACATAACTTGTTTCAAGTGCAGGGGACGTGGACACATCTCAAGGAGTGCCCAAACAACCGAGTCATGCTGATTACGGAGGCAGGAGAATATGAGCCCCAAGATGAAGAGGACTGTGAACCAGAAGAAGAATACGGTGACATTGAGTACCCTGATGTGGGGGAAGTGCTGGTCACTAGACGTATCCTCAATGCAATGGTGGATCCTTCAGAGACCATCCAAAGGAGAACATCTTCCACAGCCGTTGCACCATCAAGGGCAAGGTATGTAACCTCATCATAGATGGTGGTTCTTGCACTAACGTTGCTAGTGCATACATAGTTGATAAGCTAGGTCTAGAGAAGACAAGGCATCCTCGACCATATAGACTGAGATGGCTCGATGACAAAGTGGAGCTCAAGATCAATGAGCAAGTCACTGCCATTCAGTGTGGGCAAGTACCAAGACCAAGTCGTGTGCGACGTGGTGCCCATGCAAGCTGGCCATCTTCGGCTAGGAAGGCCATGGCAGTTTGACAAAGAGACCAGGCATGATGGCCGAACCAATCTCTACACCTTCGTGCATGACAAGAGAAAGGTCAGCCTAGCTCCTCTTACACCTGCCCAGGTACATGAGCTACAACTCCAAATGAGTAAGGAAAAGAAACTTGTCAAGTCTAACTTTCTTATTCAACCTAGTCATGTCCGGAGAGCTTTAGCCTCGAAGGACTTAATGTTACTAATGGTTTTCAAGGAAGTGTTGAGTATAGAACAGGGACAGGTAGAGCTACCTCATGAAGTAGCAACCTCCTCAACAAATTCCAGGATGTATTTCCAGAGGAGATACCAGCAGGCTTGCCTCCTTTACGTGGCATAGAACACCAGATTGATCTAGTGCCGGAGCAGCCCTGCCCAACCGGCCAGCCTACCGGATGAGTCCAGAGGAGTCCAAGGAGCTTGAGAAGCAAGTCAAGGAGCTCCTGGAGAAAGGATATGTTCGAGAGAGCCTCAGTCCATGTGCTGTACCAGTGCTACTAGTGCCCAAGAAGGATGGGACTTGGCGCATGTGCGTGGACTGCCGAGCAATCAACAACATCACAGTCAAGTATAGGCATCCAATACCACGACTGGATGACATGCTAGATGAGCTGAGTGGAGCCACGGTCTTCTCCAAGATAGACCTCAAAAGTGGATACCACCAGGTAAGAATGAAGGAAGGTGATGAGTGGAAGACTGCTTTCAAGACAAAGCAAGGGCTCTATGAGTGGACAGTCATGCCATTTGGCTTGACTAATGCCCCAAGCACCTTCATGCCTTATGAACCAAGTTCTTAGGGCGTACATCAGTAAGTTTGTAGTAGTTTATTTTGATGACATACTTGTTTATAGTAAGTGCCTACGGAACACCTCACACATCTTGAGATGGTCCTTAAAACCCTTCGACAAGAAGAGCTTTATGCCAATCTCAAGAAGTGCACCTTTTGTACTGATAAGCTTGTCTTTTTAGGTTTTGTTGTGAGTTCACAGGGCCTACAGGTTGATGAGGAGAAGATTCGAGCCATACAAGAATGGCCAACACCAGGAAACATCAGCCAAGTAAGGAGCTTCCACGGACTGGCCAGCTTCTATAGGAGATTCGTGCCCAACTTCAGCAGTATTGCCTCACCACTGACGGCAGTAGTGAAGAAGAACGTGGGATTCAGCTGGGGAGAAGCTCAGGAGAAGGCATTCAGGCCTTGAAGGACAGCCTTACACACGCACCAGTGCTAGTCCTTCCCGACTTCAACAAGACGTTTGAAGTGGAGTGTGATGCCTCTGGAATAGGCATAGGAGCAGTGCTAACCCAAGGAGGGAGACCAGTGGCATACTTCAGTGAGAAGCTAGGTGGTGCCTCACTGAACTACCCCACTTATGACAAGGAGCTCTATGCCCTTGTCCGAGCATTGGAGACTTGGCAGCATTACTTGCTGTCCAAGGAGTTTGTGATCCACACTGATCACGAGACTCTCAAACACCTCAGAGGGCAAACCAATCTCAAGAGGAGACATGCCAGGTGGATGGAGTTCATAGAGACCTTCCCGTACATCATCAAGTACAAGAAGGGCAAAGACAATGTGGTAGCCGATGCACTATCAAGGAGGTTTGCCTTGATATCAACCATGGAGGCAAAGGTCCTAGGATTCGAGCACATCAAGGATCTATACAAGGATGATCCTGACCTTGCTGAGAGCTACAAGGAGTGTAGCACAGGGAGTCATGGCAAATTCTACATCCATGAGGGATTCTTGTTCCGAGAAAGAAGGCTGTGCATACCACAGGGATCACTAAGGGAGCTTATCATCCGAGAAGCTCATGGAGGAGGACTCATGGGCCACTTTGGTGTCGACAAGACTCTAGCAGTGGTCAAGGAGCACTTCTACTGGCCACACATCAAGAGGACAGTAGAAGCACATTGTGCAAGATGCATTACTTGCAAGAAGGCAAAGTCCCGAGTGCAGCCTCACGGGTTGTATCTCCCACTGCCCATACCAACACATCCATGGGTGGACATCTCGATGGATTTTGTTCTAGGTCTGCCCAGATCAACCACAAAGATGCAATCTTTGTAGTGGTGGACAGATTCTCCAAGATGGCACACTTCATCCCATGTGCCAATGTCAATGATGCCACACAAACAGCTGAGCTGTTCTTCAGGGAGATAGTACGGCTTCATGGAGTGCCAAGGACCATCGTATCAGATAGGGACACCAAGTTCCTCAGCCATTTCTGGAGGACCCTTTGGAGAAAACTAGGCACGAAGCTACTCTTCTCAACCACTTGCCATCCTCAAACCGATGGCCAAACTGAAGTTGTCAACAGGACCCTATCAACTCTTCTCAGAACAACACTAGGGAAGAACCTAAAGACTTGGGTGGAGTGCCTGCCATTCATTGAGTTCGCCTACAACCGAGCCGTGCACTCAGCAACCAAGAAGACCCCATTTGAAGTGGTATACGGTTTCAACCCTCTCACCCCATTGGAGCAAACACCACTGCCACCAGCTGAGATGACCAACCTCAACGGAGCATCCCAAAGCAGAGTTCATAAGGAGGTTACACCAGAAGGTAGCAGAAAACTTGGAGAAGAGGACCGGACAGTACGTGACTCATGCCAACAAGGGAAGAAAGGAGGTGATCTTTCAACCAGGCGATTGGGTGTGGCTACACCTACGGCAGGAGAGGTTCCCAAACCTAAGGAGTTCCAAGCTAGCACCAAGAGGAGATGGACCATTCAGAGTGCTCGAGAGGATCAACAACAACGCCTACCGGATCGAGCTTCCAGGTGAGTTTAATGTGTCCAATACGTTTAATGTTACTGACTTGGCCCCTTTCCATGCAGATGAACCAGTTTTGAGGACAAAACCTACTGAAGAGGGAGGGAATGATGAGGACATCAGGTCGTACATCCAGCCAGGAGACCAGACTGGCCGACCAGGAAGCTTGCCCGAGACAGCAGGACCATCTGGCGCGCCTGCCGGACCAGACAGTACCGCCGGACCCTCGACCTATAGGACCAGACCGGTCAACATCGCCGGCGGAGAGGCCCAAGCTTCCGGCACACTTGGTGGGGACGTGAATGACACCGCCGGTCCCCCTGATGACACCGCCGACTCCGGGATCAACTTGGCCGGTCCTGAAGTCATTCCGGCCAGTACCGCGCACAATCCAGCCGGTACAGCCATCCAGCCGAGTACACGCGCACTTCCACTTCTACACAAGAGGACTCGGACCAAATGAGCTACCAGCTCCAGGACATGCACTAGAGGAAGTATCTACACCAGTGGTACCTCCAGGAGCAATGACAAGAAGCAGATCAAGAGCACTCTTCCACAAATTCAGCTTATGGGTCGACAAGCTTCTAGAGGAAGAGCAGCTAAGGACAATGGGCCAGAAGAGCAAATTAGAGTCCAAAGGCTTCTCAACAACACAAGGAACATCAGAGACTTGGGCTTTAGTGGCAAGAGAGGTCAGGGCCCAAAGATATTTAACCCTACTCCAAGTTGAAGACTAGGAGCAAGGCGCGTGCATGCCACAAGGACGGCCACCTTCCATTTCTTGGCCGTGAGGTGAGTTAAGGTAAGTTTACATTCAATATATGCCTCTTTCTGTTTTGCAGGGTAGGATCTAGTTGCTTTACATTTTTGAGTCAAGAACATTTTAGGAATAGGTCCTTTTTCGGTTATACACTTTTGTATTTTTCCTTTTGTGCACTTTTGTAAACTTTCCTTTTCTTATTTGAGTCGACCCTAGTAGGTCAAGCTGTCGAGCATATTAATAAGGCTCCTTCCAGCATTGTAGTTCGACAACCTTTTGATTATTAATAAAGTAGAACTTTTTCCTACAAGCTTTCTCTCAAAAGAGACTTGTGCGCTTAGAACCTAGTTGAGACCAGCCCTCCTAGCTCTAAGTTTGTGATTTATCACGAGGTTCATCACCCCTCGTGTGGTTCACTTCACCCTTCCATCGTTTACCAACCAGAAAACCCCTATCCAGAAGCCTAAGGTTGAGTTTCTCACCTAATCTTCTACAAACAGCCCACGCGCATACATCCTTGAATCAAGGCTTGTATCACTCTACCTTTCCCCTAGATGTGGCTGCCTCTTCACTACTTATCATGATGGATTGGCAGTACTCTCGTGGGTTTCTTTCAGGTTTACCGGGGAGTTTGCAATTTGGTGCATAAGAAGATGAAGCCATCTGAGAAACTGGCTGTCCAGCACCTTAGGATGAGAAGAGTGGTGGTCATAATTGGTGCTGAGCTCCCTAAAGGCATTTTTCACCTTTTTGTTGATTTCAGCCATATTCTTGCTCATCTCCATTGCTCCCTTTCCCTGACCTTCCAAAATCTTATGCAATAGGGCCTTCGTGTCATCTTCTTGGGCAGCTTTAGGTGCGGGTGGTGCATTGAGTGAAAGGGATTGATGCTGCTGATTGTATCCCATATTTGGCTGAAATCCATATGGCTGATACTTGGGTCTTGACACATACTTTTTCTGGAAACCTTGAGATGGAGGCCTGTTGTGCTGGTAGGTTTGGTCTTGAAGATTGTAAGAAGGAAACATTAAATCTTGAGAGGTCTCCACATTGGTACTCTTGTAGGATAAATTGGGGTGGATTCGGTAGTTATGATTGAAAACTTTCTGATACCTTGAGCGCCCCCCTCCCCAATGTAGTTGATCTCCTCATGATCTTCCTGGACTTTGTTCCCTATTGCTTGACACCCTCAGTACCCATAAAACTCTCTTACAAACTTTACTGCTCGTTGAGAAACTTGCAGCACCTTGACCAGCTTCTCATTCAAGGCCTTCATCTCCCTTCTATGCTCATCTTCATAGCCTCTGCTCCCATGTGAGTCTCTGTCATAGTCTTCCCCATAGTTCCATCACTTTGAGAAAGGTTCTCCACAAAGATCATTCCACTTTCAGCTTTCTTTCCAATGAAGTTCCCATTGCTCCTCGTGTCTAGGAGTATACAAATTCTAGGGAGCACTCCTCTGTATAGGGTATTGAGGAGTGACTGTATGAGAAGCCATGATGGGGCATTGTGATGTGTAGCCCTTGAAACATTCCCATGCTTCAGAGAATTTTTCATTACCGTGCCGCAAAAAACCTGAGATCTCGTTCCTTAACCTTGCTGTCCTTGAGGATGAGAAGAACTTGGCCAGAAAAAAATTCTTTCATTGATCCCATGAGGTGATGGCATCATGTTGCAGATTCTTTTCTCACTTGTGAGATTTATCTCCTTGAGATAATGGGAACAACCTTAGCTTCAAAGTATCTTCTAAAATCTCATTGATCTTAACGGTTCCACAAAGTCTATCAAATTGGTCCAAGTGATCTTGGGGGTCTTCCATTGGCATACCTTGGAACTTGCTGCCTTGCACCATGTTTATCAAGTTCGCCTTGATCTTGAAGTTGTTGTTCTCCACAAGGGGTGGGCGAATTCCAGTTCGGTACCCATATACGTTTAGCTCATCAAGTCCCGATCACTCGTTGAGGCCTTTGTGGGTGCATTGGACCTCTTGCTCTCCATGCATTCTGATTCTGACCTCTAGCTCTTTGATCTTCATTCTCACCATTCTGTGGCAGGTTCTGCTCGTGGTGTTCCATCTCCAAATCTCTCTTTATATGATCTGATCGCTCTCTCTTTGTTCTAGCAGCTTCTCCTTCCAAGTGCAGATTGTCAATGCCACTAGATTGCAGGGTTATGTATCCACAGCTTCTTGTGTTCATGCACATGCAAAAACCAAGTAACTGTTATAAAAAAAAACGAAATAAAAACTTAGTCTCCAAGTGAATCAAAATCCTAATGGCTATTTCTAACTTCCCCTGCAACGGTGCAAAAAACTTGAATGCGTTTTAGGTTTTAATCCCCAATGCAACTCCAAGTGCAGAGCAAATTGGGTAGTAGATGGGTATCAGATCCTCAAGGAAGTAAGAATAACATTCTATGAATACATGAAATACTAAAATCTAGGTTGATACTAATTGGGGTTTTTGATTTGTTGTCTACTAATCCAATTGCAGAGAAAGTAAACACGAGTTAATTCAATAAAGGAGATATATGGACAGTAGACAAGGCAATCAATTCGGAGCAATCTTCTTTTGACTAACAATTCTACAGGTTTTAATTAGATAAATCTCTAAGCCATAGAACACTATCTAGTAGACTGATCCACTCTCGTAGTAATAGCCCATTCACCGGCCTATATACTACAAGTCTTTTGCACAACAGTCTATCCTCTGTACCAAAATAAATGTTGTAATCTAGTCCACCTATCGCCTTAGACATCAACAGTGATAATTGAGTTTGAGTAAAATCTACTCCACCAATCGCCTTAGACATCAACTCTCATTGGGTAAGATGCAATAAAGATGTTCATGCCTACCTACATGTTCTGTCTACAGTTATAAGGAGAAAAACATCATCAATCTAAGCATTGATTAGCTACTTCAATCCCTAGCATTAAGCACATACTAAACATTAGGATTTGTCATCTAACCTACCTAAACAACTCTAAGTCAATATCAGATTCCCCTAATATACCTTACCCACGATCCATACAGAAAACTTTTAAAACATATTCAATACATAGTAAGCATAAAGAAGTAAAAGCAAAGATACATAAGATAAGATATAGGGTAGAGAAATCCTTCACTAGAAACCAAAAGTGCAAGAATAAAGCTTGAAAGAAATCTCTCCTCTCTCTAAAACGGCCACAACCAAAAACTAAAATAAACTTGAATTAAAATTAGGTTAAAATTGTTTAAAAAGGGTTTATATAGTATCCCTAACAATTAGGTTTAATCCTGCGACAAACCGGTTAAGTAAAAATAGATTTAAGATAATGTGGACTCTGGTTGGCCCGAGATCGGCCACATGAGATAAGCCATATGGCCGATCTCCTGATGGGCAAGGAAATTGTGCAGGTTGTCTTGAGTTGGTCTGAGATCGGCCATGGTGAGATTGGCCTCATGGCAGATCTGGTGATGGACAGGGGTGTTTTCTTGAGATCGGCACCATGAGATCGACCTGATGTTCGATCTCATGTGGGTAGTGAGTTTGCTTGAGATTTGCTAGGCTGGGTAGGGAGTTGGCAGCTCTCGGCAGGTGCTGGTCGGGTGGTACGTGACCGGGCATGTGTGATCGCTCGGATGGCCGATCGTGTGTGCAGGAGCTCGATCGGGCTCGGCAAGCACTCAGCAGGGCTCGGCATGTCTGGCCGATCGGCTGGTGGGCTGGCTCAGTTGGTGTATGATCGGCCAGATGGCCAATCGCATGATCCTATAGTTTCTTAGGATCGGCTGGTATGTGCGATCGGGCTGGAGTCTCGGCATGTCTGGCCGATCGGGCTGGTGGGTTGGCTTGGGAGGTGCGTGATCAGCCTGGTGCGATAGGTCAGATGGCCAATCGTGTGGTTCAGCAGGTTCTCGGGATCGACTGGTGTGGGCGACTGAGCTGGAATCTCACCATGTCTGGCCGATCGGGCTGGTGGGATGGCTTGGTAGGTGCGCGATTGGTCAGGTTGGCTGAGATCTGCCTGCCGAGATTAGCCGGATTGCCAATCTCGTGCCCTCCAGAAGACTCCTTGGTCATTTTTCCGCTCTTTGTCCTGTCTAACTTCTCCTTGTACTTGAAATAAACGAAAAGGTATGCAGAGATGCATTACTATCCTATAGAATGCAATGCTAAATGCCAATGAACGTAAATGCACGGATAAAACGCCTAAAATTCTAATGAAGACACGATGGTGAAACGTAGGTGAAACAATGCAAAAACCATTCTTCTATCAATGCCCATCCGCCCTTCTTCATTTGTTTTTGTACGGTTTGACCCGGTTTGCCCAAGGTTTGATCCAGTTACTTTTGGGAGACTATAAAAACCCCTTATGTCACAAAATAACCTAAGTTTTATTATGGAAGATTTTTATTCCTTTGTTACAACTTTGGAGACTTGTTCTTGAGATTTTTATCAATTCTAGTGAAGAATTTTCTATCCCTATCTCTTACTTATGTTTTGCTTTGTGTATTTGATTGTTTTTGCTATTGTATTCACAATGTGTGAGTAGTTCTCTTTATGGTTTTTGGGTAAGGTAGAGTAAGAGATATTATATGTTGATTAATGATTCTTTGGTTGATTAGACTCAAATTACTCATGCTTAGGATATGCATAATGCTAGGAGGGAAGTAGCTAATCAATTCTTAAACTTATGATATTTTGCGTGGGGAAATGTATAGGGAAATCCTAATCGTGCTTTTCACGTCTTAGCCAACGAGAGTTTATGTTAAAAGTGATTAGTAGGCTAAGATAGACTTGAACTTAAAGATTACTAGATAATTGATTATAGTTCACAAGATTTGATTAATCAATAGACTAATAAATGAAATATTGCTACAGGAGTGGATTGGTCCAGTAGTACCTGATTGAGCATGTAGCAATGTTAGTTAACGGATAACTACCTAGAGTCCATTTCCTTCCCAAATTTTATATGTTTTATTCATTAAATTAAACTTATCATTGTATTTCCTCTGCAATTAGATAACTAGAAAACCAACCCAAAACCCCAACATTGAAATTTCTTAGATTTATGTGTTTCATGCATTCCGAGTGTGTTTCTCTCTTCCTTGGGGATTCAATACCCAAACTACTACTTTGATTGCTCTGTAGCTGGAATTGTATTAGGGATAGCACTTTACACCATCAGTATTGAAGGAAAATTTCCACTCGTCTCCTTCTTTCATTATTACTTACTGGTAGCCACTCTTGACATTTATCTTGGAGAAGATAGTGGCTCCACTTCACTAGTCTAGCATGTAATCTAGCCGTCGAATAGTATGCCGGTATTTGATGGTGATGTTTTTTGTGGAACGGCAGTCCACAAACATATTCCATGTGCCATCTTTCTTTTCCACTAATAGCATAGGCACAACACAAGGGCTGAGACTCTCACAAATATACCCTTTGTCTATGAGATCTTGCACTTGTTCATTCGATAAGCCAGCTTGTTTAGAAGGGGTGCTATGGGATAATGTACATTTGGTGTTCTATGTCCCTAACAGGCAAACCAGCTGGTATTTCCTCTGAAAATACATCATTGTAATTCTCCAACAGGCCATTGATCTCACTCGGTAGCTCATCCTCTTTGATTCCTACACTTTGGAAATCTTTGGAAAACATTAGTAGAATTGTGCTCTTAAAACTTAGATCTTTATGCATGACACTAGGTGTGATTGGAAGTTTAGATTTACTTACCTTTGCATCCTTGATCATCCTAGTTTGAAGGTCATGTACCTCTGAAGGACTTAAGGTGGTTAAGTTGTACTTACGGTTATTGTGCGTAAAGGAGTAGTAGGTTGTTTGGTCATTATGGATTGTTGCACGATCAAACAGACATGGTTGACCCAACAGTAGGTGTCCAGTTTGCATAGGCACCACATCACATAGTACACTGTCTTAACACTTGCCTACACTAAAGGGCACACTCACTTGCTCTGTGACCTGTAGCTCCATAAAGTCAATTGGCCATTGTAGCTTGTATGGCCTCAGGTTCTTGATCCTCTCAAGACCTAATCTATCCAGCATGTACTTTCTAACAACATTAGCACAACAAAATCTATCAATTACAGTATTGTAAACCTTATCCTTGATGGTGCATCGGGTGTGGAAGAGATTTTTTTTAGACCTTCTCTTCGGATTTTAGCAACACTTAGTACCCCATAGTCCCTAGAAGCTCTTCTATGTTAGTGTACTTCACGTCATATTCCAGGCCATTTGATTCCTCATGTTGCTCGTCTTGTGACTCATAGTCACCACTCGGAGTGATAATTATCACTCGTTGATTTGGGCCACCTCGCGCCTTGTATCCTTGGCCCTGGCACTTAAAACATGTGATGTCACGAGTCCGAGCTTGAGTAAAGTTAGGCTCAGCACTTTTTTTTGGCTAGGGTTTCTTATATGGCTCGGTACTCTTTTCTTGAACCTAGACACCACTTCTATGGCCCTGCATTCGTCTATGGGCCGGTTATTGATTAGGACCATTGTTAGATGTTCTTTGGTCGGCTGGTCATGTTCGTTTTGCATTTAATTTGTTGCTCGACTTGTACTACCAAATGCAACAACTCGTGCAAGCTGTTGTACGTAGCTCGTTCCACCTTTCGAGCAAAGTTCTTGAAGGCCATCTATGAATTATGCCATTAGGGCTTCTTCGGACTCATCTAGCTTAAGGGAGCTCATGAGCGTCTCAAACTCATCAAAATTCTCATATAATGTCTGAGTTCCTTGCACCATTTTTCTAAAAACATTTTGTAAGTTCCTATGACGATGTTCTGGGACATACCTTGATCTAAAGAGATACTTCATGTCGACCCAATTGTTTATGGTGACATATCTTTCATTCTCCTTTTGCATACTGTCCTATCCCACCAAGATAATCAAATCTCAGTGGGTTGGGTAGCTGCTATGGCCACCTTCTTTAGTTCAGTGTATTTTTAGCATTGGAAGATGCACTCTAGACGCCTCTCCCACTCCATGTAGGCCTTCCGGTCCAATTTTTCTTGAAAAAGTAGTGGGCTGGTTTAACCTCCAAGTTACCTTCTTGAGGTTCATAGGCTCTAATGTGAAGCCCATGGTTTGGTTCATGCCTCCTAGAGAGTTGAGGCTGCTAGGGTCCCATGTGTTGCTGATAGAAGTCTCCTTCTCCAAAAGGAATACCGCCATCTTCACCTACTGGCCGGTAGTCCTCTCGGCCTTTGTTTTGTCTCTTGGGTGCTTGTGGGTATGGTTATTCTAGTCGTACAAGTCTATCTTAAAAACTATTCATCTCCTATCTCATGGCAGTGATCATTTGGAACAAAGGATCTTGTGGTACTTGGATCTTTTCTTCTATGGTTTTGGCTGCAAAAGAATGAAGAACAATATAACTTTCTCAGTAAGTACTTAACGAGAAAAGAAAATATGCAAGCTGAATATTTAAATGGGGAAGTCTAGTATTTTTGGGTTTTAACTAATGTAAATATTCAAATATACTATGGGTAATGGAATTGGTAATCTAAGCAAAATGGTAATGCTTTGTCGGCAAAGTAGAAAAAGACAATATGATAGAAAAGGAAATTTGTTCTTTTGGAGTTTTATTTTACTATAAATTGTGATATTATCCTACTTCCTTCTTTCCTACGACTTTTTTGTTCTTTTTCGATTTTCTTAATCTAACTAATGAAGAAGATGATGATGAATGTTTGAGGACTAGATCTACCACTAGAACAAGATGCAAACGTTTTTTGTTTTGTTTTTTAAGGTGGCTAACTAGTGCAATTGAACTACTTGATTAACTACCTAAAGAACCGAATGAAATTAATGAAAGAAAAATAAAACCTGGCTGTAGGATCTTTTACCTCTGATACAATATGATGTAAGACCCGTATGGAGCCTTTCAAAAGATAAGGGGCTGCCCGTGACACGAATTGGTGGTCACTCTCTCTTGGTCTGCCAAAGGGATAGATGTGGCAACTAACGAGTTGTGGTCACTCTCTCTCATGGGATCAATGAAGGGTTAATGATGGCGGAGGTTCCGTGCACCGTAAGCAGGATGATGTAACGCCATATAAAGTCTTTTGAAGGACAAGGGGCTAGCCGTGACACAAGTTGGTGGTCCCTCTCTCTCAGTACGGGCAAGGGGGATAAGGTGGGATCTAACAAGCTCGTGTTCGCTCTCTCTTGTGGGATCAAGGTAGTGGAAGTGTTGGAGGAAGTGAGGTGCACTACAAAGAGGGTGAAAACTCTTTGAGATTCAACCAAGGAGGCAAAGGCTTTCTCTTGATTGAACTCATATCATGTTGAACTCTTTGAGTTATGCGGTTTAGTTTGAATTTTGCATCATGTTGGGCCTTTATTAGGTTCATTTAATCCTGCAATAATATAAGAAATGGACCATACTTTTGCCTTACTTGCAAATGGCTGTATAGGAGCACTAAGTGTTGATTCGGTGTGCATTTGCTGCATGGCGTATCTTGGGTCCTGGACTTGGCTTCCAAATATTCTATGCCTTTACGTGCTGCCTAAGGGTCTTGTTCGTGGAACTCTTCCAGCTTCCTTGGTCTATCTTGAACCTTTAGGGTCGTGGGCGTTAGTCCAGCCGTTCTTTGTCCATTGTGGTTGTCTCATGTCTTTGTGTGATATAATCCTGAAAAATGAGTTAGTGCATTTGATTTGCAAGTACAGGTAGAAGCCTTACCTGGATTAAGATGATCATTGACGTGCCAATGGCCAATTGGTCGAAGGTTTGGGCAAGATCATCAGCTGGAAGTGACACGAGTTAAGATTTTTTCACTTTGAAACTTAGAGCTATCTTTTAAAATTATTAACCGATTCTCGTGCTCCTTTTCTTATTGATGGGGTTTAAGTTTTAATCCTGAGTACAACTCCAAGTGCAGAGCAAATCGAGTAGTAGTTGGATATCGAATCCTCAGGAAAGTAATAATAGCACACTAGAAATGCATGAAACACATAAATTTAGGTTGATACTAATTTGTTTTTTGATTGGTTATTGATAACCATGGTGTTTTCATTATTTCACCATGCATTTCACCACCTTTTTCGTGTCCTCATTGGCATTTTAGGCATTCTATACACCCATTTACATTCATTGGTATTTGGCATTGCATTCTATAGGTTAGTGCATGCAATTTTTCATTTTGCATACCTTCTTGATGTTTTCAGGTACAACGAGAAGTTAAACGAGAACAAGCGATAAGAACTGGCCAAGGATCCTCCTAGAAGCCATGAGACTGGCCATCAGGCCAATCTCAGCCTGGCCGATCTCAAGAATCCTTCCAGCTAATCATGAGATTGGCCATTTGGCCGATCTCATCCTGGCAGATCTCAAACCCACTCACTACCCAAACAAGAACGGCCATGAGGCCAATCTCACCATGGCTGATCTGAAGCCAACTCCCTGCCCAGGCTGGCTGATCCCATGCCAACTCCCTTCCCAGCCTGGCCGATCCCAAGCCAACTTAAACAAAACTCACTGTCCATCACGAGATCACCCATTAGGCCGATTTCATGTGGCCGATTTGAAGCTTACTTACTACCAGATCGGCCATGAGGCCAATCTCACCATGAGGCCAATCTCACCATGAGGCCAATCTCAACTTTCTTTGCTTTTACTGCTTTATGCTTACTCTTTTGTTGAACATGTTTGAGTATTTTTCTGTATGGATTGTAGGTAAGATAGATTAGGGAAATCTGATATTGAGTTAGGGTTGTTTATTTAGATTAGATGACAAATCCCTAATGTTTAGGGTGTGCTTAAAGCTAGTGATTGAAGTAGCTAGTGAATGCTTAGATCGATGATGTTCTGCTTATGAGAAGTGTAGGCAGAACGTGTAGGTAGGCCTAAACATCCTTATTGCATCTTAGCGAACAAGAGTTGATGTATAAGGCGATGGTAGACGTGATTAGACTCGAACCCAATGATCACTAGCTAGGCGATAGATTTCTTTGCAAAAGCCTTGTAGTCTATTGGCTGGTGAATGGGCTGTTACCACGAGAGGGGATCAGTCTACTAGAATCAAACCTGTAGAATCGTGAGTCAAAAGAAGATTTCCCCGAATTGAATGCCTTTTCTACTATCCATATTTCATTCTTATTGAATAAACTCGTATTTACTTTCTCTTCAATTAGATAATTAGATAACCAATAAGAAAACAATTAGAATTTGCCGAGATTTAATTGTTCCATGCATTGCTAGTGTGCTATTATTACTTTCTTGAGGATTTGATACCCAAGTACAACTCGGTTTCCTCTTTACTTTGAGTTGTAGTCGGGATTAAAACTTAAACCCCATCAACTATCTAATTATGTAATTGCAAAGAAAATAATTACGAGTTAATTCAATAAACAAGAAATATGGACATTGGGCAAGGCATTCGAGTAGATGAATCCCTAAGACTTATAACACTATCTAGTAGACGGACCCACTCTCGTGGTAACATCCCATTCACCAGCCTATAAACTACAAGTCTATTGCACAACAATCTATCATCTAGCGATCACTGAGTTTGAGTCTAATCTTGTCCACCTATTGCCTTAGACATCAAATCTAGTAGGAAAAGATGCAATAGGGTTGTGTAGACCAACCTACATGTTCTGTCTACACATATCAGGAGCAGAAAATCATTGATTTAAGCATTTATTAGCTACTTCAATCCCTAACATTAAGCACACCCTAAACATCAAGGATTTGTCATCTAATCTACCTAAACAACCATAAGTCAACATCAGATACCCCTAATCTACCTTACCCACGATCCATACAGAAAACTACTCAAACATATTCAAGAAAACAGTAACCATGAAGAAGTAAAAGCAAATAAACATAAAATAAGAGATATGGTAGAGAAATCGTTTATTAAAAACCAAGAGTGCAAGAACAAAAAGGTTGAAACCAATCTCTCCTCTCTCTAAAAACGTCTAGAGAAATAAACTAAAAGAAACTTGAATCAAACTTAGGTCAAAAGTGTTGACGAAGAGATTATATAGTATTCCTAACAATTACATTTAATCTCGGGACAAATTGGGTAAGCAAAAATAGGTTTAAAGTGATTTCGGCTCGGGTTGGCCCAAAATTGGCCATGAGAGATTGGCCATATGGCCGATATTCAGATGGACTATGGACTTTTGGGGTTGATCCGAGATCGGCAATGGTGAGACTCGCCATTAGGATGATCTGGTGATAGGCATTGGTGATCAGTGTGGTGTGATCGGCTGGAAGGCCGATCGCATGGTCAAATGAGGCTTGGGCTCGACAGGATCGATCTGGACTCGGAAAGATCGGTCTAGGCTCGGCAGATCTGGGCTGGAGCTGGCCGGTTGGCAAGATTAGCAGGTCTTGGTAGGCACTCGGGAGGTGCTTGCCGATCGGGTTTGGTGCTGGGCATGTCTGGCCGATCGGATGGGCAGGTGTTGCCGGTTTGATACAAGCCTTGAATCAAGACCGTAACACTCGCGGACTGGTTGGAGAAGATTAAGCGAGAAACTTGCCCTTAGGCTTCTGGATGGGGGCTTTCTGGTGGGTTTTGGATGGAGAGGTGAAGTGAACCACACGAGGGGTGATGAACCTCGTGATAAATCACAACTTATAAGCTAGGAGGGCTGGTCTTATCCAGGGTTTTAAACGAAAGAGTTTTAGGAGAAAAACTCATAGGAAAAAGTTCTATCTTTATTAATATCAAAAAGCTGTCAAACTACAATGCTTAAGGAGCATTATTAATATGATCGGCAGCCTTGACCTTCTAGGGTCGACTCAAAACAAAAATGGAAAAATTACAAAAATGCACAAGGAAAGTTACGAAAAGGAAATAACCAAAAAAGGACAACTATCTAAATTGTTCTTGACTCAAAAATGTAAAACTTACTATTCCTACCCTGCAAAACAGAAAAGGCAAGAAAATAATTGAAAACTTACCATTCTTACCTTTCGGACAAGAAATGGAAGGTGGCCGACCTTGTGGCATGCACGCGCCTAGCTCCTAGTCTTCGACTTGGAGTAGGGTTATGAATTGTTGGGCCCTGACCTCCTTTGCCACAAAAGCCCAAGTCTCTGGAGTCCTTTGTAATGTTGAGAAGCCTTTGGACTCTTCCTTGTACTCTTGGCCCAATGCTCCTTGTCGATGATCTTCTAGGAGCTTGTCTACCCATAAACTGAACTTGTGGAAGAGTGCCCTTGTGCTGCTCCTTGTCATTGCTCCTGATGGCACCACTGGTGTAGAGACTTCATCCATGTTCATGCCTTGAAGCTGGTAACTTAGTTGATCCGAATCTCCTTGTGTAGATGTGGAAATGGTGTTGCAATTGGCTGGATTGGCTGGATGGTGCGAGGAGCTGGCCGAGTTGTCATCGGAGCCGGCCAGAGCATTTTGTGAGCCGGTGGAGTCACCAATTGGGCCGGCGGTGTTGTTCACGTCGCCGCCCGTTGGGCCAGAGGTTTGGGCCTCTTCGCCGGAAAAGTTGGGCGGCCTGGCCCGGCTGATCATAGTGCCGGCAGCACCGCTTGGGCCGGCAGACGCGCCAAATGGCCCCGCTGTCTCGGGCAAGCATTCTGGTCGACCATTCTGGTCTTCTGGCCGGCCTGACGATCTGATGCCCTCATCATCCCCTCCCCCTTCAGTAGGTTTTGACCTCAAAACTGGCTGATCTGCAAGGAAAGGAGCTAAATCGGTTACATTGAATGTGTTAGAAACATTAAACTCACCTGGAAGCTCAATCCGGTAGGCGTTGTTGTTGATCCTCTCCAGCACTCTGAATGGTCCATCTCCTCTTGGGGCCAGCTTGGAACTTCTTAGGTTGGGGAACCTCTCTTGCCGTAGGTGTAGCCACACCCAATCGCCTAGTTGAAAAATCATGTCTGTTCTCCCCTTGTTGGTGTGAGTCACGTACTGCCAGGTCCTATTCTCCAGGTTCTCTGCTACCTTATGGTATATCTTCTTGATGAATTCTGCCTTGGATGCTCCATTGAGGTTGGTCATTTCTGCTGGTGGCAATGGTGTTTGCTCCAGGGGCGTTTGAGGGTTGAAACCGTAGACCACTTCAAAAGAGATCTTCTTCGTGGCTGAATGCACTGATCGGTTGTTCGCAAAATCTATGAATGGTAGGAACTCCACCCATGTCTTGAGGTTCTTCCCTAGCGTGGTCCTGAGAAGAGTCGACAACGTCCGGTTGACTACTTCAGTTTAGCCATCGGTTTGAGGATGGCAGGTGGTAGAGAAGAGCAGATTTGTGCCTCGCTTTCTCTAGAGGGTCCTCCAGAAGTGGCTGAGAAACTTGGTGTCTCTGTCTGACATGATGATCCTTGGCCCCCCATGAAGCCGTACTATCTCCCCGAAGAACAGTTCGGCTGTTTGTGTGGCATCATTAACATTGGCACATGGGATGAAATGTGCCATCTTGGAAAATTGGTCCACCACTACAAAGATTGCATCTTTGTGGTTGATCTTGGGCAGTCCTAGAATGAAGTCCATGGAAATGTCCACCCATGGATGCGTAGGTATGGGTAGAGGAAGATACAACCCGTGAAGGTGCACTCTGGACTTCGCCTTCTTGCAAGGGAGGCACCTTGCACAATAGGTTTCTACTAACCTTTTGATGTGTGACCAGTAGAAGTGCTCCTGACCACTGCTAGTGTCTTGTCAACACAAAAGTGGCCCATAATACCTCCTCCATGAGCTTCTCATGTGATAAACTTTCGTAGAGATCCTTGTGGTATACACAACCTTCTTTCTCAGAACAAGAACCCATCATGGATGTAGAACTTGCCATGACTCCCTGTGCCACACTCCTTGTAGCTCTCAGCAAAGTCGAGATCATCCTTATACAAGTTCTTGATGTGCTCAAACCCTAAGACTTTGGCTTCCATGGTAGATATCAAGACAAACCTCCTTGATAGTGCATCGGATACCACATTATCCTTGCCCTTCTTGTACATGATGATGTAAGGTAAGGTTTCTATAAACTTCATCCACCTGGCATGTCTCCTCTTGAGGTTGGTTGGCCCTATAAGGTGTTTGAGAGTCTCGTGATCAGTGTGGATCACAAATTCCTTGGACAATATGTAATGTTGCCAAGTCTCCAAAGCTCAGAATAGGGCATAGAGCTCCTTGTCGTAGGTGTGGTAGTTCATTGAAGGCCCACCTAACTTCTCACTGAAGTATTCCACTGGCCTTCCTCCTTGGGTCAGCACTGCTCCTATGTCTATTCCAGAGGCATCACACTCCATTTCAAACGTCATGTTGAAGTTGGGCAGGACTAGCACTGGTGCATGTGTGAGGCTGTCCTTCAAGGCCTGGAATGCCTTCTCCTGAGCTTCTCCCCAGCTGAATCCCACATTGTTCTTCACTACTGCCTTCAATGGTGAGGCAATGCTGCTGAAGTTGGCCACAAATCTTCTGTAGAAGCTGGCCAGGCCATGGAGGCTTCTCACTTGGCTGATGTTGCTCGGTGTTGGCCATTCTTGTATGGCTCGAATCTTTTCCTCATCAACCTGTAATCCCTGTGAACTTACAACAAAACCTAAGAAAACAAGCTTTTCAGTAAAAAAGGTGCACTTATTGATATTGGCATAAACCTCTTCTTGTCGAAGGGTTTTAAGCAACATCTTAAGATGTGTAAGGTGTTCCCGTAGGCACTTACTGTAAACTAGTATATCATCAAAATAGACTACTACAAATTTACTGATGTACACCCTAATGGTTCATAAGGCGCATGAAGGTGCTTGGGGCATTAGTCAAGCCAAATGGCATGACTGTCCACTTGTAGAGGCTTTGCTTTGTCTTGAAAGCAGTGTTCCACTCATCACCCTCTTTCATTCTGATCTGGTGGTATCCACTCTTGAGGTCTATCTTGGAGAAGACCGTGGCTCCACTCAGTTCATCTAGCATGTCGTCCAGCCGTGGTATAGGGTGCCAGTCCTTGATTGTGATGTTGTTGATTGCTCGGCAGTCTACGCACATTCGCCAAGTCCCATCCTTCTTGGCGACCAGCAGCACTGGCACGACACATTGAGTGACGCTCTCTCGAACATAGCCTTTCTCCAAGAGCTCCTTAACCTGCTTCTCAAGCTCCTTGGACTCCTCTAGACTCATCCGGTAGGCTGGCCGATTGGGTAAGTCTGCTCCGGGCACAAGATCGATCTGGTGCTCTATGCCACGTAAGGGAGGCAAGCCTACTAGTATCTCCTCAGGGAATACATCCTGGAATTTGTTGAGGAGGGCTGGTACCTCAGGAGGTAGCTCTACCTGTTCTTTCTCTACGCTCAAAAACTCTTTGAAAACCATTAGTAACATTAAGTCCTTTGAGGCTAAAGCTCTCCGGACATGATTCGGTTGAATGAGAAAGTTAGATTTAATGAGCTTGTTTTCGTTACTCATTTGTTGTTGTAGCTCGTGTACCTGGGCAGGAGTGAGAGGAGCCAGGCTGACCTTTCTCTTGTCGTGCACAAATGTGTAGAGATTGGTTCGGCCATCATGCCTTGTCTCCATGTCAAACTGCCATGGCCTTCCTATCAGAAGATGGCCAGCTTGCATAGATACTACATCACAGATTACCTGGTCCTGGTATCTGCCTACACTGAATGGCACGGTTACTTGCTCATGGATCTTGAGCTCCACCTTGTCATCTAGCCATCTCAGTCTATGTGGTCGGGGGTGCCTTCTCTTCTCTAGACCTAGCTTATCAACCATATAAGCACTAGCCATGTTAGTGCAAGAACCACCATCTATGATGAGGTTACATACCTTGCCCTTGATGGTGCACTGGCTGTGGAAGATGTTCTCCCTTTGAATGGTCTCGGAGGGGTCTACCATTGCACTGAGGATGCGTCTAGTGACCAGCACTTCCCCCACATCAGGGTACTCAATGTCACCGTATTCTCCTTCAGGTTCAAAGTCTTCTTCATCTTGAGACTCATACTCTCCAGCTTCCATGATCAGCATAACTCGGTTGTTTGGGTACTCTCTTGAGATGTGACCGCGACCCCTACACTTAAAACAAGTGATGTCACGTGATCTATGAGGGTTAGAAGACTTACTAGGCTCTCTATGGTCACGGGTTTTCTCAGGAGGCTTGCTCTTGAACCGTGATTCGATTTCTATACTCTTGCCTTTGTCTACGGACTTGGTGCCAATGCTTGGTGCCCAAGGTGTCTTAGGCTTGCTGCGTAGGTTTTGGATCTTACACCTGATATGCTGCACAACCTGGACAGAGAGGTGGAATAAGTCCTTGAAATCGTTGTAGATTTTTCTCTCCACTTTTCGGCTGATCCTCTCTTGCAATCCATCCAAGAATTGAGCCATCAATGCCTCCTCATCATCATTGAGCTCCAGCCTGTTCCTTAGCCTTTCAAACTCCTCGTAGTACTCTTCTACTGATCTTGTGCCCTGTTTAAGAGTACGAAAAAGTCGTTGCAAATCCCTATGGAAACAAGGTGGGACAAACCTTTGCCTTATGATGTCCTTCATGTCAACCCAAGAGTCTACGGGCCTCAATCTCCTTCTCCTATGGTCAGAAGCCTCACGATCCCACCAGATGAGGGCATTACCCGTTAGTTGTGCTACTGCCATGGAGACTCTCCTAGGGCCTGGCTGGTTGTAATGGTCGAAGATGTGATCCATCCTTCTCTCCCAATCTAGATAGGCCTCGGGGTCTACTTTTCCTGCAAAACTAAGATGTGTTAACTTGACATCATGACTGTTTACCCAATTGTAGGCGTAGTCATCTCCATCCTCATGATGTCTAGGGGCATCCTTGGTCTCTGGTGATGACCATAGGGCTCGTAGCAATTGCCCTCTGCTTCTGGTTGCCATGGAGGTCCTCTCGGCCTAGGGTGATAGCCGTGAGGCTATGCATCCTCATCTCCATCTGGCTGGGGCTCCTCCTGTTCTGGCCGTGTCCTAGGGTGATCAGGAACTTCAGCAGGGTCTTGGTCAGCCCTCACGTGCCTTATGGCCTGAAATCTCAATGGCCTTTCCACACGCTCCAGCCTCTCGCTGATTGATGCAATTTGCGTTATGAGGATGGTGAACATGGCCATCATGGCCTTGGTTGCATCTTGGTTTCCTTCAGCCATCGTGTGCTACAAGAAGAAAACAAGTTAATTTGCTCATAAGAATTTATTATAAGAGTTTCTTTTATAATAGAATAGATGCAATAGAAAGGAAATTTTGAAAAAAGGAAAGAGTAGAAAAAAGGAAACTTCTAGCAATTAATGCGCAAATCTCCTAGATCTTTTTTTGGTCGATTTTCTTGGTAGTTTTCTTTTTTTTTTTTGCTTTTGATTTAACTTAATTAAGAATGGAAATTATGCTTAAACCAAAAGGAAAAACCGAAGTTGTAATGCAAAGAATGATTCTAGACCCTAGTGATGCACTTAGAAGCTAGATGCACTCGGTTTGAATTCTAGATGTTATTTTTTTGATTTTTTTGAATGAAACTTAAACTAATGCACGAATTGGAGTTAAGAATAAAGTAAAGGATAGAAACAACCTGGTTTTAGGAGCTTAAGCTCTGATACCAAAATGATACAAGCCTTGAATCAAGGCCGTAACACTCGCGGACTCGTTGGAGAAGATTAGGCGAGAAACTCGGCCTTAGGCTTCTGGATGGGGGTTTTCTGGTGGGTATTGGATGGAGAGGTGAAGTGAACCACACAAGGGGTGATTAACCTCGTGATAAATCACAACTTAGAAGCTAGGTGGGCTGGTCTCAACTAGGGTTCTAAACGAAAGAGTTTTAGGAGAAAAACTCATAGGAAAAAGTTCTATCTTTATTAATATCAAAAAGTTGTCAAACTACAATGCTGAATGAGCCTTATTAATATGCTTGGCAGCATTGAAATTTTAGGATCGACTTCAAATAAAAATGGAAAATTAGGGTTATGAATTGTTGGGCCCTGACCTCCTTTGCCACAAAAGCCGAAGTCTCTGGAATCCTTTGTAATGTTGAGAAGTGTTTGGACTATTCCTTGTACTTTTGGCCGAATGCTCCTTGTCGATGCTCTTCTGGGAGCTTGTCTACCCAAAAACTGAACTTGTGGAAGAGTACCCTTGTTATGCTCCTTGTCATTGCTTCTAGCTGCACCACTGGTGTAGAGACTTCAGCCAGGTTCATTCCTTGAATCTGGTAGCTTAGTTGATCCGAATCTGCTTGTGTAGATGTGGAAATGGTGGTGCAATCGGCTGGATTGGCTGGATGGTGCGAGGAGCTGGCTGAGTTGTCATCGGAGCCGGCCAGAGCATTTTTTGAGCCGGCGGTGTTGTTCAAATCGATGCAAGTTGGGCCGAAAGTTTGGGCATCATCGCCGGAAAAGTTGGCCGGCCCGTGATGAGGACATCAGGTCGTATGTCCAGCCAGGAGACAAGACTGGCCGACCAGGAAGCTTGCCGGAGACAGCCGGGCCATTTGGCACGTCTGCCGGCCCAAGCAGTACCACCGGACCCTCGACCAATAGGACCGGACCGATCAGCATTGCCGGCAGAGAGGCCCAAGCTTCTGGCACAATTGGTTGTGACGTGGATGACACCGCCGGTCCCCTTGGTGATGCCGCCGACTCCGGGATCAACTTGGCTGGTCCTGAAGGCATTCCGGCCAGTACCTCGCACAGTCCAGCTGGTACAGCCGATCCAGCCGAGTACACGAGCATTTCAACTTCTACACAAGGAAACTCAGACCAGATAAGCTACCAGCTTCAGGACATGCATCTAGAGGAAGTCTCCACACCATTAGTGCCACCAGGAGCAATGACAAGGAGCAGATCAAGAGCACTCTTCCACAAGTTCAGCTTATGGGTCGACAAGCTCCTAGAGGAAGATCGACTAAGGACAATGGGCCAGAAGTACAAAGAAGAGTCCAAAGGCTTCTCAACAATGCAAGGGACTTCAGACACTTGGGCTTTAGTGGCAAGAGAGGTCAGGGCCCAAAGATTCCTAACCCTACTCCAAGTCGAAGACTAGGAGCAAGTCGTGTGCATGCCACAAGGACGGCCACCTTCCATTTCTTGGCCATGAGGTAAGTAAGATAAGCTTCAATTCGAATATATGCCTCTTTCTGTTTTGCAGGGTAGGATCTAGATTGTTTACATTTTGAGTCAAAAACATTTTAGGAATAGGTCCTTTTTTGGTTATGCACTTTTGTATCTTTTCCATTTGTGCACTTTTGTAAACTTTCCTTTTCTTTATTTGAGTCGACCCTAGAAGGTCAAGCTGTCGAGCATATTGATAAGGCTCCTTCCAGCATTGTAGTTCGACAACCTTTTTGATATTAATAAAGTAGAACTTTCTTCCAACAAGTTTTCTCTCTAAGAATCTTGTGCGCTTAGAACCTAGTTGAGACCAGCCCTCCTAGCTCTAAGTTTGTGATTTATCACGAGGTTCATCACCCCTCGTGTGGTTCACTTCACCCTTCCATCGAATACCAACCCAAAAACCCCTATCCAAGAAGTCTAAGGTCGAGTTTCTCACCTAACCTTCTCCAAACAGCCCACACGCATATGCCTTTGCTTGAAAAGTTTGCTCCATGCTGATCATGCTCGGTAGCAAAGTGACCCAAATGGCTGCTGTCTCAAGAAGCTGGTCTGGCATTCCTCTTCTGGATGAGATGATCTGATCCCTCATCACTTGGTATCGATCAAATGATCCTGATCCACCAGGTAGGCTACATCTTCATCATGGCCATCTCATCCATGTGTTCTTATGATCAGTGGGCAATCTCCTCTCCATTCCTGGATGGTTTCTTTCTGCCTATTGGCCATCAATCTTGATTGATCTAGGTCCAGCTGTGATTAGCCTGCCGAGACCGGCCATCGTGCCCTCTAGAAGATTCCTTCACCATTTTTCTCTTTGTGCCGTCTAACTTATGTTGTACCTGAAATCATCGAGAATGTATGCAAGATACAAAAATGCATGAACTAACCTATAGAATGAAATGCTAAATGCCAATGAATGTAAATTGGCTGATAAAATGCCTAAAATACTAATGAAGACAAGAAAAAGGGTGGTGAAATGCATGGTAAAACAGTGCAAAAACCATGGTTATCACTTATGCACAACCCCACACGTTCCCCTTTTGGGTTTCTCTAATATTTCTTTTCTCTTTCTTTTTCTTTTCACCTCATAATCAAACACCCTAGCAAGCCCACCCAAATCCTAACCTATGCTGAGCTTATAGTGTGAAGCTAGCCTCAACATGAAAGTGCTAGCCTTGTCGTTCTCAAAATTTAACATGTTTGGCAAACTAAGCATTCTATTAAAAGGCCTTACACAAATTTCACACAAAAGAGTAATGTTGACTTCAAGGAAAGGATTGGGATGGAGAGTGTCGTAACCATGCCACAGATGCGGATTCGGCCATTCAGGTTAGCAGACGATGGAATAAATGTGAAAGAAAGCCCTATGGTGTATATTAGTATCCAGACCGAAAGCCTTAAGAAAGATACACGTAAGATAATTTTTCAAATCCGGCTCATGTTCTAAATTATGGAGTTAGGATCAAATCAAACACATTGCAATTCCCAAGAATGATCTGCCTAATAGGTTGTGACACAATACAAGATTACCAACTTTCGAAATGGTGACAACATCATAGTACTCTTAGCAAGGGTTCCAATCTTAGTCCAAAGGGTAACATAGTAAAGGAAATCTAAACATGGTCCATATGCAAATGCAAGTGAAATCCTATATTCTTCTAGACTCAATCTTAACACACGGACTGTAAATCCAGCAGGTACATTCTCTTGACGATCAGCCAGTCTTAGATCGACCAGTCCGAGATCGGTCACTCCAAGATCGCCCAAGTGGCCGATCTGTCATACTTTCTTCTGCGATTGGCCAGTCTGAGATCGGCGAAGTGGCTGCACTTGTGGTGCAATCGGCCAAGTGGCTGATCACTGGCCAGGCAGTGTCCTTCGACTTGCGTTAGCTAGTTTTTCCTCCTATTGTTTGTACCTTGAACCTTGAAATCTTGGGATTGAAGGGTAGATCACTCAGTCTCAATATTAGCTCTGCTTTTTCTGACATATGCTCATCCAACTTGTTATTCTCACTAGACTTACCATTGCTAGTGTCCTTCCTTCCCTAAGATACTTTCGTCTTTGGTCAATGATAATGTCTTCTCGTTCATATCCTCCAAACCTCCAAAGGTGTCTACAAATAAAACTTTACCCTAAATGGTGTGTTTCTTTTATGACTCTTTGATGTTGAACCTCTGAGTAGATGTTTTTACATTGAGGTCGATTAGGCCTTGCTGCACGTCGATTACAGCTCCTACGGTGTGATGGGGATATCAGGTCGTATGGCCGGTTAGGAGACCAGACTGGCCGACCAGGGAGCTTGCCCGAGACAGCCGGGCCATTTGGCACGTCTGCCAGCCCAAGCGGTACCGCCAAAAATTCGACCAACAGGACCGGACCGATCAACATTGCCGGCAGAGAGGCCCAAACCTCCAGCCCAACTGGAGGTGACGTGGATGACACCGCCAGTCCAATTGGTGATGCCGCCGGCTCCAGGATCAACTTGGCCGACCCATAAGACATTCCGGCCAGTACCTCGCACAGTCCAGCCAGTACAGCCGATCCAGCCGAGTACATTGGCATTTCAACATGTACACAAGGAGACTCGGACCAGATAAGCTACTAGTGGTGCCACCAGGAGCAATGACAAGGAGTACATCAATAGCACTCTTCCACAAATTCAGCTTATGGGTCGACAAGCTCCTAGAGGATGATCGACAAAGGACAGTGGGCCAGAAGTGCAAAGAAGAGTCCAAAGGCTTCTCAACAATGCAAGGGACTTCAGATACTTGGGCTTTAGTGGCAAGAGAGTTCAGGGCCCAAAGATTCCTAACCCTAATCCAAGTCGAAGACTAGGAGCAAGGCGCGTGCATGCCACAAGGACGGCCACCTTCCATTTCTTGGCCGTGAGGTAAGAAAGGTATGTTTTTACTTTGGATATTTGCCTCTTTATGTTTTGTGGGGTAGGATTTAGATTATTTACATTTTTGAGTCAAAGACATTTTAGGAATAGGTCCTTTTTCGGTTATGCACTTTTGTACGTTTTCCATTTGTGCACTTTTGTAAATTTTCCTTTTCTTTCGTTGAGTCGACCCTAGAAGGTCAAGCTGTTGAACATATTAATAAGCCTCCTTCCAGCATTGTAGTTCGACAACCTTTTTGATAGTTAATAAAGTGCGAATTTTCTTCTACAAGTTCTTCTCTCTAAGAGACTTGTCGCTTAGAACCTAGTTGAGACCAGCCCTCCTAGCTCTAATTTTGTGATTTATCATGAGGTTCATCACCCGTCGTGTGGTTCACTTCACCCCTCCATCCCATACAAATCAGAAAACCCCTATCCAGAAGATTAAGGTCGAGTTTCTCACCTAAACTTCTCCAAACAGCCCACGCGCATCCAAGCCTTGAATCGAGGCTTGTATCATTTTGGTATCAGAGCTTAAAGCTCCTAAACAAGGTTGTTTCTATCCTTTAGTTAGTTTTGTTTTTAGTTATTGCATTAGTTTAAGTCGCATTCAAGAAAAATAAAAAAATAACATCAAACTCCAAACCGAGTGCATCTAGCTTCTACGTGTATCACTAGGGCTTAGATTCACTTTTGCATTGCAATTTACGTTTTCTTTTTTGTTTAAATCATATTTCCATTATTTTTTAAGTTAAATTAAAAAGAAAAGAAAAAGAAAATAGGAAAAATATCAAAAGAATTCGACCAAGATAGCTAGCACAAGTTGTAGGAAGTTTCTATTTTTCTAAACTTTCCATTTTTCAGCTTTTTCCTTTTTCTCAATTTTTCCTTTTTGCAATTTTCGAATTCCCCTATAAAAGAAAACCCTTCTAATCAATTTAGGAGCAGAATAACTTCTCTTCTTTTTTTTGTAGTACGCAATGGCAGAAGAGAATAGAGAAGCAGCCGAAGCCATGATGGCCATGTTCACCACCCTCCAAACGTAACTCGCATCAATAGGCGAGAGGTTGGAGTGCGTGGATAGGCCTGTGAGATTCCAGGCCATAAGGCACGTGAGCGCTGAGCAAGACCGTGCTGAGGGTCCTAAGCACCTTAGGACACGACACGAACAGGAGGAGCCCCAGCCAGATGGAGATGAGGACGCACAGCCTCATAACTATCACCCTAGGCCGAGAGGACCTCCATGGCAACCAGAGGCAGAAGGTGATGGCTTCGAGCCATATGGTAATCACCAGAGGCCAAGGATGCCCCCTAGACATCATGAGGATGGAGATGAACACGCATACCACTGGGTAACTCATCCTGATGTCAAGTTAACACCTCCTAGTTTTACAGGAAAAGTAGACCCCGAAGCCTATCTTGATTGGGAGAGGAGGATGGACCACATCTTCGATCACTACAACCAATCAGGCCCTAGGAGAGTCTCCATGGCAGTAGCACAACTCACGGACAATGCCCTCATCTGGTGGGATCGTGAGGTGTCTGACCGAAGGAGGAAAAGATTGAGGCCCGTAGACTCATGGGTCGACATGAAAGACCTCATGAGACAAAGGTTTGTTCCACCTTATTTTCATAGAGATTTGCAACGACGTTTTCGTACTCTTAAGCAGGGTACCAGATCAGTAGAGGAGCACTATGAAGAGTTTGAGAGACTACGGAACGGGCTGGAGCTCAATGACAACGAGGAAGCTTTGATGGCACAATTCTTGGATGGACTTCAAGAAAGAATCAGCCGCAAGGTGGAAAGGCAAATTTACAATGACTTCAAGGACTTGTTCCACCTATCTGTCCAGGCTGAGCAGCACATCAAACGTAAGAGCCAAGACATCTGCAACAAGCCTAAGACGCCTTGGGCACCAAGCAACATTCCCAAGCCTATAGACAAAGGCAAAGGCATAGAGATCGAGTCACGGTTCAAGAGCAAGTCTCCTGAGCCAACCCGTGACCAGAGAGAGCCTAGTAAGTCCTCTAACCATCAAAGATCACGTGACATCACTTGTTTCAAGTGTAGGGGTCACGGACACATCTCAAGGGAGTGCCCAAACAACCGGGTCATGCTGATTACGGAGGGTGGAGAGTATGAATCCCAAGATGAGGAGGACTATGAACCAGAAGGAGAATACGGTGACATTGAGTACCCTGATGTGGGGGAAGTGCTGGTCACTAGACGCATTCTCAGTGCAATGGTGGATCCTTCAGAGACCATCCAAAGGGAGAACATCTTCCACAGCCGTTGCACCATCAAGGGCAAGGTATGTAACCTCATCATAGATGGTGGTTCTTGCACTAACGTTGCTAGTGCGTACATGGTTGATAAGCTAGGTGACACAAGCCTTGATTCAAGGATGTATGCGTGTGGGCTGTTTGTAGAAGATTAGGTGAGAAACTCAACCTTAGGCTTCGGGATGGGGGTTTTCTGGTTGGTATTCGATGGAGGGGTGAAGTGAACCACACGAGGGGTGATGAACCTCGTGATAAATCACAAACTTAGAGCTAGGAGGGCTGGTCTCAACTAGGTTCTAAGCGCACAAGATTCTTAGAGAGAAAACTTGTTGGAAAAAGTTCTACTTTATTAATATCAAAAAAGGTTGTCGAACTACAATGCTGGAAGGAGCCTTATTAATATGCTCGACAGCTTGACCTTCTAGGGTCGACTCAAACAAAGAAAAGGAAAGTTTACAAAAGTGCACAAAAGGAAAAGATACAAAAGTGTATAACCGAAAAAGGACCTATTCCTAAAATGTTCTTGACTCAAAAATGTAAAGCATCTAGATCCTACCCTGCAAAACAGAAAGAGGCATATATTCGAATTGAAACTTACCTTAACTTACCTCACGGCCAAGAAATGGAAGGTGGCCGTCCTTGTGGCATGCACGCGCCTTGCTCCTAGTCTTCGACTTGGAGTAGGGTTACAAATCTCTGGGCCCTGACCTCTCTTGCCACTAAAGCCCAAGTCTCTGATGTCCCTTGTGTTGTTGAGAAGCTATTGGACTCTTCCTTGTATTTTTGGCCCATTTTCCTTAGTCGATCTTCCTCTAGGAGCTTGTTGACCCATAGGCTGAATTTGTGGAAGAGTGCCCTTGATCTGCTTCTTGTCATTGCTCCTTGAGGTACCACTGGTGTTGAGACTTCCTCTAAGTGCATGTCCTGGAGCTGGTAGCTCATTTGGTCCGAGTCCTCTTGTGTAGAAGTGGAAGTGCGCGTGTACTCGGCTGGATCGGCTGTACCGGCTGGATTGTGTGTGGTACTGGCCGGAATGACTTCAGGACCGGCCAAGTTGATCCCGGAGTCGGCGGTGTCATCAGGGGGACGGCGGTGTCATTCACGTCCCCACCAAGTGTGCCGGAAGCTTGGGCCTCTCCGCCGGCGATGTTGACCGGTCTGGTCCTATAGGTCGAGGGTCCGGCGGTACTGTCTGGTCCGGCAGGCGCGCCAGATGGTCCTGCTCTCTCGGGCAAGCTTCCTGGTCGGCCAGTCTGGTCTCCTGGCTGGATGTACGACCTGATGTCCTCATCATTCCCTACCTCTTCAGTAGGTTTTGTCCTCAAAACTGGATCATCTGCATGGAAAGGGGCCAAGTCGGTAACATTGAACGTATTGGACACATTAAACTCACCTGGAAGCTCGATCCGGTAGGCGTTGTTGTTGATCCTCTCGAGCACTCTGAATGGCCCATCTCCTCTTGGTGCTAGCTTGGAACTCCTTAGGTTTGGGAACCCTCTCCTGTGGTGTAGCCAATCATGGTTGAAAGATCACCTCCTTTCTTCCTTTGTTGGCATGAGTCACGTCTGTCCGGTCCTCTTCTCCAAGTTTTTCTGCTACCTTCTGGTGTAACCTCCTTATGAACTCTGCTTTGGATGCTCCGTTGAGGTTGGTCATCTCAGCTGGTGGCAGTGGTTTGCTCAATGGGGTGAGAGGGTTGAAACCGTATACCACTTCAAATGGGGTCTTCTTGGTTGCTGAGTGCTCGAGCGAACTCAATGAATGGCACTCCACCCAAGTCTTTAGGTCCTTCCCAAGTGTTGTTCTGAGAAGAGTTGACAGGGTCCTGTTGACAACTTCAGTTTGGCCATCGGTTTGAGGATGGCAAGTGGTTGAAAAGAGTAGCTTCGTGCCTAGTTTTCTCCAAAGGGTCCTCCAGAAATGGCTGAGGAACTTGGTGTCCCTATCTGATACGATGGTCCTTGGCACTCCATGAAGCCGTACTATCTCCCTGAAGAACAGCTCAGCTGTTTTTGTGGCATCATTGACATTGGCACACGGAATGAAGTGTGCCATCTTGGAGAATCTGTCCACCACTACAAAGATTGCATCTTTGTGGTTGATCTTGGGCAGACCTAGAACAAAATCCATCGAGATGTCCACCCATGGATGTGTCGGTATGGGCAGTGGAGATACAACCCGTGAGGTTGCACTCGGGAATTTGCCTTCTTGCAAGTGATGCATCTTGCACAATGTGCTTCTACTGTCCTCTTGATGTGTGGCCAGTAGAAGTGCTCCTTGACCAATGCTAGAGTCTTGTCGACACCAAAGTGGCCCATGAGTCCTCCTCCATGAGCTTCTCGGATGATAAGTTCCCTTAGTGATCCTTGTGGTATGCACAGCCTTCTTTCTCGGAACAAGAATCCCTCATGGATATAGAATTTGCCATGACTCCCTGTGCTACACTCCTTGTAGCTCTCAGAAAGGTCAGGATCATCCTTGTATAGATCCTTGATGTGCTCGAATCCTAGGA
>JAENJI010000012.1:16500542-16669729 GCA_018901935.1 Pugionium cornutum | reverse complement strand
CAATGGACTTTGTGCTAGGTCTGCCCAAGATCAACCACAAAGATGCAATCTTTGTAGTGGTGGACAGATTCCAAGATGGCACACTTCATTCCATGTGCCAATGTCAATGATGCCACTCAAACAGCTGAGCTGTTCTTCAGGGAGATAGTAAGGCTTCATGGAGAACCAAGGACCATCGTATCAGACAGGGACACCAAGTTCCTAAGCCACTTCTGGAGGACCCTTTGGAGAAAGCTAGGAACGAAGCTACTCTTCTCTACCACCTGCAATCCTCAAACCGATGGCCAAACTGAAGTTGTCAACAGGACACTATCAACTCTTCTCAGAACTATACTAGGGAAGAACCTAAAGACTTGGGTGGAGTGCCTGCCATTCATAGAGATCGCTTACAACCGAGCCGTGCACTCAGCAACCAAGAAGATACCATTTGAAGTAGTTACGGCTTCAACCCTCTCACCCCATTTGAGCAAACACCACTACCACCAGCTGAGATGACCAACCTCAACGGAGCATCCAAGGCAGAGTTCATAAGGAGATTACAGCAGAAGGTAGCAGAAAACTTGGAGAAGAGGACCGGACAGTACGTGACTCGTGCCAACAAGGGAAGAAAGGAGGTGATCTTTCAGCCAGGCGATTGGGTGTGGCTACACCTACGGCAGGAGAGGTTCCCAAACTTAAGGAGTTCCAAGCGAGCACCAAGAGGAGATGGACCATTCAGAGTGCTCGAGAGGATCAACAACAACGCCTACCGGATCGAGCTCCCAGGTGAGTTTAATGTGTCCAAAACGTTCAATGTTACCGACTTAGCCCCTTTCCATGCAGATGAACCAGTTTTGAGGACAAAACCTACTGAAGAGGGAGGGGATGATGAGGACATCAGGTCGTACATCCAGCCAGGAGACCAGACTGGCCGACCAGGAAGCTTGACCGAGACAGCCGGACCATCTGGCACGCCTGCTGGCCCAAGCAATACCGCCGGACCCTCGACCACAAGGACCAGAGCAACCAGCATTGCCAGCGGAGAGGCCCAAGCTTCCGGCACACTTGGTGGCGACGTGGATGACACCGCCGGTCCCTCTGGTGATGCCGCCAACTCCGGGATCAACTTGGCCGGTTCTGAAGGCATTCCGGCCAGTACCTCTTACAATCCAGCCAGTACAGCCGACCCAGCCGAGTGCACGTGCATTTCCACTTCTACACAAGAAGACTCGGACCAAATGAGCTACCAGCTCCAGGACATGCACCTAGAGGAAGTCTCTACACCAGTGGTACCTCAAGGAGCAATGACAAGAAGCAGATCAAGGGCACTCTTTCACAAATTCAGCTTATGGGTCGACAAGCTCCTAGAGGAAGATCGACTAAGGACAATGGGCCAAAAGTGCAAGGAAGAGTCCAATGGCTTCTCAACAACACAAGGGACATCAGAGACTTGGGCTTTAGTGGCAAGAGAGGTCAGGGCCCAAAGATTCTTAACCCTACTCCAAGTCGAAGACTAGGAGCAAGGTGCGTGCATGCCACAAGGACGGCCACCTTCCATTTCTTGGCCATGAGGTAAGTTAAGGTAAGTTTCAATTTGAATATATGCCTCTTTCTGTTTTGCAGGGTAGGATCTAGAATATTTACTTTTATTGAGTCAAAGACATTTTAGGAATAGGTCCTTTTTTCAATTATACACTTTTGTATCTTTTCCTTTTGTGCACTTTTGTAAGTTTTCCTTTTCTTATTTGGGTCGACCCTAGAATGTCAAGCTGTCAAGCATATTAATAAGGCTCCTTCCAGAATTGTAGTTCGACAACCTTTTTGATATTAATAAAGATAGAACTTTTTTCCCAACATGTTTTCTCTCAAGAATCTTGTATGCTTAGAATCTAGTTGAGTCCAGCCCTCCTAGCTCTAAGTTTGTGATTTATCACGAGGTTCATCACCCCTCGTGTGGTTCACTTCACCTTTCCATCGAATACCAACCCAAAAACCCCTATCCAAGAAGTCTAAGGTCGAGTTTCTCACCTAAACTTCTCCAAATAGCCCACGCGCATACATCCTCGAATCAAGGCTTGTATCAGTAAGCCTGCTGGTCTCTCTTCCGGGAACACATCCTGGAACTTGTTGAGGAGAGCTGCTACTTCAGGAGGTAGCTCTACCTGTTCTTTTTCTACATTCAACACTTCTTTTAAAACCATTAGTAGCATTAGATCCTTAGAGGCTAAAGCTCTCCGGACATGACTTGGTTGAATAAGAAAATTAGATTTAATGAGCTTCTTTTCCTTACTCATTTGCTGTTGAAGCTCATGTACCTGGGCAGGTGTGAGAGGAGCTCGGCTGACCTTTCTCTTGTCATGCACGAAAGTGTAGAGATTGGTTCGGCCATCATGCCTGGTCTCCTTGTCAAACTGTCATGGCCTTCCTAGCAGAAGATGGCCAGCTTGCATGGGCACCACGTCGCATACGACTTGGTCTTGGTACTTGCCCACACTGAATGGCACAGTGACTTGCTCATGGATCTTGAGCTCCACTTTGTCATCGAGCCATCTCATTCTATATGGTCGAGGATGCCTTGTCTTCTCTAGACCTAGCTTATGAAACATATATGCACTAGCAACGTTAGTGCAGGAACCACCAACTATGATGAGGTTACATACCTTGCCCTTGATGGTGCAACCGTTGTGGAAGATGTTCTCCCTTTGGATGGTCTCTGGAGGATCCACCATTGCACTGAGGATGCGTCTAGTGACCAGCACTTCCCCCACATCAGGGTACTCAATGTCACCATATTCTCCTTCTGGTTCATAGTCCTCTTCATCTTGGGACTCATACTCTCTAGCCTCCGTAATCAGCATGACCCAGTTGTTTGGGCACTCCTTGAGATGTGTCCACGACCCCTACACTTGAAACAAGTGATGTCACGTGATCTCTGAGGGTTAGAAGACTTACTAGGCTCTCTCTGGTCACAGGTGGGTTCAGGAGGCTTGCTCTTGAACCTTGACTCGATCTCTATGCTCTTGCCTTTGTCTACGGGCTTGGGAATGTTGCTTGGTGCCCAAGGCGTCTTAGGCTTGCTGCGGATGTCTTGGCTCTTACATTTGATGTGCTGCTCAGCCTGGACAGATAGGTGGAACAAGTCTTTGAAGTCATTGTAGATTTGCCTTTCCACCTTGCGGCTGATTCTTTCTTGGAGTCCATCCAAGAATTGTGCCATCAATGCTTCTTCATCATCATTGAGCTCCAGCCTGTTCCTTAGCTTCTCGAACTCTTCATAGTACTCCTCTACTGATCTAGTACCCTGCTTAAGAGTACGAAAACGACGTTGCAAGTCCCTATGAAAGTAAGGTGGAACAAACCTTTGTCGCATGACATCTTTCATGTCGACCCATGAGTCTATGGGCCTCATTCTTTTCCTCCTTCTGTCAGATACCTCACGATCCCACCAGATGAGGGCATTTTCCGTGAGTTGTGCTACTGCCATTGAGTCTCTCCTAGGCCCTGGTTGGTTGTAATGATCAAAGATATGATCCATTCTTCTCTCCCAATCAAGGTAAGCCTCGGGGTCTACTTTTCCTGCAAAACTTGGAAGAGTTAGCTTAACATCAGGATGAGTTACCCAGTTGTATGCATGTTCATCTCCATCCTCATGATGTCTAGGAGGCATCCTTGGTCTCTGGTGAAGACCATATGGCTCGAGGCCATCATCTTCTGTCACTGGTTGCCATGGAGGTCTTCTCGGCCTATGGTGATAGTTATGAGGTTGTGTGTCCTCATCTCCATCTGGCTGGGGCTCCTCCTGTTCGTGTCGTATCCTAAGGTGCTCAGGACCCTCAGCACGGTCTTGCTCAGCTCTCACGTGCCTTATGGCATGGAATCTCACAGGCCTCTCCACGCGCTCCAACCTCTCGCCTATTGATGCGAGTTGTGTTTGGAGGGTGGTGAACATGGCCATCATGGCTTCGGTTGCTTCTCTATTTTCTTCTGCCATTGTGTACTACAAAGAAAGAAGATAAGTTATGCTGCTCCTAAATTATTAGTATGGTTTTCTTTTATAAGGGGGATTCGAAAAAATGCAAAAAGCAAAAATCTGAGAAATGGAAAATTCGAAAATATGGAGATTTGAACAAAAAGGAAACTTTCTTGACAACTATTGCTAGCTGTCAAATTCGAATCCTTTTGCTATTTTTGCTATTTTCTTTTTCTTTTCTTTTAATTTAACTTAAATTTAATGGAAAGTCGAAAATTGTAATGTAAGAATGATTCTAGAGCCTAGTGATGCACGTAGGAACTAGATGCACTCGGGATGAACTTAGATGTTATTTTTTTGATTTTCTTGAATGAAACTTAAACTAATGCAAAAACAAGAAACAAAACAAGTTCAAGGATAGAAACAACCTGGTTTAGGAGCTTTAAGCTCTGATACCAAAATGATACAAGCCTCGATTCAAGGCTTATATGCTTGTGGGCTGTTTGGAGAAAGTTAGGTGAGAAACTCGACCTTAGACTTCTTGGATAGGAGTTTCTGAGTTGGTATTCGATGGAAGGGTGAAGTGAACCACACGAGGGGTGATGAACCTAGTGATAAATCACAAACCTAGAGCTAGGAGGGCTGGTCTCAACTAGGTTCTAAGCGCACAAGATTCTTAGAGAGAAAACTTGTTGGAAGAAAGTTCTACTTTATTAATATCAAAAAGGTTGTCGAACTACAATGCTGGAAGGAGTCTTATTAATATGCTCGACAGCTTGACCTTCTAGGGTCGACTCAAAGAAAGAAAAGGAAAGATTACAAAAGTGCACAAATGGAAAATGTACAAAAGTGCATAACCGAAAAAGGACCTATTCCTAAAATATCTTTGACTCCAAAAATGTAAATATTCTAGATCCTATCCTGAAAAACAGAAAGAAGCAAATATTCGTATTGAAAACTTACCTTACTTACCTCACGGCCAAGAAATGGAAGGTGGCCGTCCTTGTGGCATGCACGCGCCTTGCTCCTATACTTCAACTTGGAGTAGGGTTAGGAATCTTTGGGCCCTGACCTCTTTTGCCACTAAAGACCAAGTCTCTGAAGTTCCATGCATTGTTGAGAAGCCTTTGGACTCTTCTTTGCACTTCTGGCCCATTGTTCTTAGTCGATCTTCCTCTAGGAGCTTGTCGACCCATAAGCTGAACTTGTGGAAGAGTTCTCTTGATCTGCTCCTTGTCATTGCTCCTGGTGGCACTAATGATGTGGAGACTTCCTCTAGATGCATGTCCTGAAGCTGGTAGCTTATCTGGTCTGAGTTTCCTTGTGTAGAAGTTGAAATGCTCGTGTACTCGGCTGGATCGGCTGTACCAGCTGGACTGTGCGAGGTACTGGCCGGAATGCCTTCAGGACCAGCCAAGTTGATCTCGGAGTCGGCGGCATCACCAAGGGGACTGGTGGTGTCATCCACGTCACAACCAATTGTGCTGGAAGCTTGGGCCTCTCTGCCGGCAATGCTGATCGGTCCGGTCCTATTGGTCGAGGGTCTGGCAGTACCGCTTGGGCCGGCAGACGTGCCAAATGGCCCGGCTGTCTTGGGCAAGCTTCCTGGTCGGCGAGTCTGGTCTCCTGGCTGGACATACGACCTGATGTCCTCATCAAAACCTAACAGCACTTTTTATGTATTTGATTCATCCTAGTATCAAAGTCTAATTGATCAAGTTAGGCTAAGCAATAAGAACAACCTAAATGAAGATCCAAGTGAAAATCCCTAATTCCAGCATCCTAATCTAGTGATTGCTGAAATCCCTTTGAAAACCCTAAAATCTAACTCGAGATTTACTCCAACATAAATAAGTATGAACAAATCAAATTGCATAAATAAAAGATAAAAAGTTTAGAAATCTTCTCGGTAAATTTTTGTAATCAAGATTTCTTTTCGCTGGTGCTTACAAGTGCAAAACCCAAAGAACACATAAATAAAATAAAGTATAAACCTAAAAGTGGCTGAACAAAACGTTTAAATAGTTGCAAAAATCGAATTAGGTTAAATCGGGGTCGGATTGGGCCAAATTTGGGCCCAAACCATTTTTCCTGTGGAATAGCAATCGACTGTTTTACAAAAACTAGTATAACTTTTGATCGACCGTTGGATTGACTTCAAACCACTTGAAACTGAAAGATAACTCATTCCTCTATGTTGTGACAAAGTTTTAGCCTGATCCATCGGTGGGAAGCTTTGAAAGAGTGCCATACTTCAGATGCTTCAACTCAGTTCTACATTTCGATTTCTCCAAAATTGTTAGTTTTATCCAATATGACCTAAAATCCGTAAAGACTCATGAAATAATATTAATACTAGATAAAGAATCAAAACAGCTGCAAAAAATTGGGTAAAATGTCCCAAAATCACAACACATAAACTCTCCTAGACTTAGATATTTGTTTGTCCTCAAACAAGACACAAAATCTAAGTACAAAAAGGAAGTTAGAAGTGCAAAAACTCACATAATCTTTAAAACAATGCATCAATCCCAACTATGTAATCCACATCAAATAACATCAACCTTAGACAAACACTTCCATGTACTTCTGCATAAGCTCAATAACCATACCAAATGAAATTCACAACCATTGTGAGAAATCCAAATCACCTTGCTAGCCCTTAATAAAATCTAGCATGCAGCCTCATTGAGGGAGTATCGATCAAAGAAACTTAAAGACTCATCCCTCTTGTATTCCTTTTTTTTTCAACTTCTTGTTCTTTTCCTTTCTCTTTTCTCACTTCTTTAGGATAGATTTCTCCCAACTTTCTTGGGGTATCATTGTATTTTCTTATCGAATTATTCCCATTATGATCGACTTCTCCCTAGTTTATATGGTATCATTCGGGGTTTCTTTGATAATCTCTTTGTGTACACAATGGACTCTTGATTTTGCATTCAAGAAATATTTGGGGAAGATGGTAGTACACAAGATAGAATGTGAAGACCTTGCCATAGGTACAACTTTGTAGAAAACTTTGTTATTGATGTTGGTGAAGCAAACCCTCTTATTTGGCAGACCCACAAAATCTTCCACTGCGGCTAAGAAGTTTCTTCCAAATATCAATGGCATTGTAGACCTCTCTATCATATCCAAAACCAAAAAATCCGTAGGAATAAGACAATTACCTACTCGAACTAGTAGATCGAGGATCAAACTTTGTGGAGTTTGGAATGAGAAGTTACCAAAATCTATTGGCTCTGAGAAGGTGTTACACCAAGAATTTTTAACATTGCTGCAAGATTTATCGACATTAAGTTCACGCACGAACCAGAGTCGCATAAACTGTCATCAAAATCAACCCAACAATATAACATGGAAACCGAAACTTCCCTGGATCACTTAACTTAGGCAGTTCCTTCAGTATTATGTTTGGGTTCCTTGCCTTGTTATAGAGCCTCAATCTCGTCATCCATTTCTCTGCAGAACTTGAAGAATTGACGTGATGGACGAACTCCACAAGCATCCTCAAATGACGTACTAGGAGGGGTTCTCCTTGTCATCTTGTTGAAAACAGCCATGTTTCCTACACTGATGGGTGGCAAAAGATTTCTAGGTGGAATAGGAAATGGTGTATGAGGCTTGTAGAAGTCCTCAGATTGTGCACATTTCAAAACAGCTTGCACATTCTGTCGTAGTTGGGGATCGATTGATATTGATGTTAGGCCAATTGATCTCAACAAATATGCATACAAATTCCTCTCTTCTTCTAAATCAACATCATCAACTGTATTTCTAATATCGTTGAGGACAGTCATTGCCCTAAATTGATTTTTCGGATTTGCATATGTTGTTCCTGGGGGAGCTCTTGGTGCCGTCTTAACAACTGTTGAGACTTGAGATACCTGAATATCAAACTTCTTCATATGCACAGACAAAGTCTAAAACTTTCCATTCAGCTCCATGTACATATTTTCAACCTTAACATTGATATCCTGGGTATTTCTCTGTTGTCCCTCCAAGAGTTGTTGGAACATCTATTTAATTTTGCTATTGGGAGGAACTATAGTAGCAAATATTAATTGATAAGTATTTTAAAAACCTTTGTCAAAGGTGCTACCATACCCTCTATAATGGAATTTCTGTCCCAAATTACCTTGAAAATTTGGCTTAAGCTGGAATGACTGATTCGAAGGGTATACTCGATGACGATTCTCAACATTGGTGCTCTAATAAGAAAGGTTTGGGTGATTTCTATAGCTGTTGATGAACGATTTGCCCTGAAACTGCTGCCATCTTCCAACGTAACTTACATCAATTTGATCATCGATGTCATTTCCCATATTGCCTGAAGAAGGATTCATCTCCTTAACCTCATCACGAAAACTAACCGATTTTAGACGTTCCCTTTTCATAATCATGTCCATTTTTGCATTGATCTCATCTATCCTCTATGATTCCAAGCTCATGACATTCCTCTGGCTTCTATCAAACTCTGGGCAATGATTGCTGTCAATAGCTACAAAAATTGTTGATCAGAGCATAGGCGTCATCAACCTAACTGGTCATAAAGTCTCCATTGCTAGCATTCTCTAAGGCCATCTGAAAATTTCCCAAGGTACCATGGTAGAAGGTTCTCAAGAGATATGGCTCACTGAATCGATGATGAGGCAATCTCTTATATATTTCTTGAATCTATCCCATGCTAAATAAAAGTATTTTTCACCAGCTTTCTGAAAATTTGAGTTACTGTTTCTTAGAAGGTTGTACCTAGATTTGGTAACAAAATGGTTGTGGAATGCATACTTTGCTTCATCCCAAGTGGTCAAAGATCCTAGAATTAACTGCTCTAACCAACAAATCACCTTGTCTTCCAGAGAAAATTTGAACAGAGTGCACATCACATAGTCATCTGGGACTCCAATTGCCTTGATCGTGCTGTAAATCTTCTCAAAAATCTTGATATAATCCATGCGGTTTTTAGAAGGTAACCCGTAAAACTGACACTGCTTCACCAAAGAAAATATTTGTGGCTTGATCTAGAAATCATTGTTCGCAATTGGAGGGGTCCTAATCGCAGATAGATTAGCATAGAATGCATCTGGCATGTCATAATATCCTTGAGTACGATGATCACCAGCCTGATGTTGTCTCCTTTCGTTGGCTTCTGTTACATGCGCATCGGGTGCTGAGAACTTTGCTTGGTAATCCATGTAGTCAAAGTTATCGGCCATGTTGAGTTAACTTACTTGAATTTCTGGTTTAGCCTTTCAAGTCTTGCGTGTTCTTGGTTGTCTAAAGAAATAAGATTGTCAAACCCTTTGCTCCTCGCATACACTAAAACATATAAAAAAATGCTACATAGTAGCAGCAAGATTACTTAGACAAAATATTAATTTCTAAACTTTTAGGAAATGTTATTGGTCCCTAGAAACAGCGCCAATAACTTGTTATTGGTCTCTCATGTTTTAACCCAAAAAAACTTGTTGTGAGTGCATAGGCAAATGAAGTAGTACTTAGGGATCGAATCCATAAGGAGCAATTGCTCTATAATTATCGGAATAACTATTTGTCTAAGAAAGAAAATATGAGAGTTTAACTAGAATAATCAAAACTGTAGGAATTTGTATTGATGTAAATTTATAATATCAAAAGCGCTAGGTTCAAGGAAATTCGTAGGGAACTGAATCGCTAATTTAATAACTATTTGTCTAAGAAAGAAAATATGAGAGTTTAACTAGAATAATCTAAACGGTAGGAATTTGTATTGATGTAAATTTATAATATCAAAAGCGCTAGGTTCAAGGAAATTCGTAGGGAACTGAATCGCTAATTTTTTCTATTAGGGATTTGATTAAGTGTCGTCTAGAAATTAGAATACAACTTTCTAAGTTGCAACCTTTCATTGCATTAAACCACTATGTCTAATAATCTATTTCTAATGATCAAGTTAGATAAGCAATTAGAACAACCTAAATGAAGATCCATGTAAAAATCCCTAATTCCATAACCCTAATCTAGCGATTCCTAAAATGATTTTGAAAACCCTAAAACCTAACTAGAGATTTGCGCAAACATTAATAATAATGAACAAATCATAATCATTAGAAAGAATTCCATAAATAAAAGATAAGAGGATTTAGAAATTTTCTCAGCAAAGTTTTGAATCAAGATTTCTTCTACAAAGTACTTACAAGTGCAAAAGGCAAAGAACACCTAAAGAAATTAAAGTGTAACCCTAAAAATGGCTGACAATACGTTTAAATAATTGCAAAATTGAATTAGGTAAAATCGAGGTTGGATTGGGCCAAATTTGGGACCAAACCATTTTTCCACAGAACAATACTCAACTTTTTAAATGAAATATAGTATAACTTTTGATCGAAATGTTGGAGCTACTTCAAACCATTTGAAACTGTAAGATCACTCGTTCATCTATGTTTTGACAAAGCTTAGCTTGATCCAACGGTGGGAAGGCTTTCAAAGAGTACCAAACTTCAGATGCCTCAACTCAATTATGTATTCCAATTTCCCCCAAAATTTCTTGTTTTCATCAAATATGAGCTAAAACCTGTAAAGACTCATAAAATACTAAAACAACTCCATGATGAGAAAACTAAATTCATTCACGTTGGAGTTAGCTTTGGATCATTCGAATTCTCAAGTGGCATGGTCATCTCGGTAAATTATTTGCTTATGGGTTTCCATTTAGGCAAGTTTGTGGTCAAAAGATGTTATAATGGTCACAAAAGTTACCATCAAACAATTAAAACTGGAACTTGCTATGAAACAAGTCCCATTATCCATCAGATTTAGTTTCAGAGCCATGCTCATCAAGTCCATAACAACATCTTTACATTAACCTTGTATCTCAAGAGTAAGAATCGCTCTAGCCTTAGCAAGAAGTTTTGAACTCCCCTTACATTAAATATTGTACTCGATACTGTTTTCAACACACTTTTGAGGCACTAAGGTGATATGAGGATCACTCTTGATCCCTTCGCTCATGACTTTGTTTTTCACCTTTGGCTTGTGAACAACTTTTTCTGCCGTGATAGCATAGCCTTCATTCGGGGATGCTTTGATCACGTCTTTTTCTACACAATTGATCTTGATTTTTCATTAAACAAATCTTTGGGGAAGCTTGTACTACAGGAGATAGAATGTGAAGACCTTGCATTAGGTACACCTTTATAGAAAATTTTGTTTTAGATGTTGGTGAAGCAAATCCTCCTTATTTAGCAAATCCACAAGAGCTCCCACTGTGGCTAAGAACGATCTTCAAAATATTAATGGCATTTTAGACCCCTCTCTCATCTTCAAAACGTCAAAATCAGCAGGAATAAAGCAATTTCCTACTCAAATTTGTAGATCAACATTACGTTCACTCACCAACTAGAATCACATAAAGAGTCATAAAAATCAACCCAAACAAGAGAACATGGAAACCAAAACTTCCTTCGATCACTTAACTTAGGGACTTCCTTCATTTTTTGGTTTGGTTCCTTGTCTTGTTATAGAGGTCCTACATCTCTTTATCTGTTCCTCTACAGAACTTGAGGAACTGAGCAATAGAGGAATTTCACAAGCCTCCTCAAATGAGGTACTAGGAGGGGGACTTCGGGCTTGTAGATATCCTCATATTGTTCACATTGCCGATTGTTTTCAGATTTCTTGCCTTGGGGGTTGGGTCAATCCTTTCAGAGCTTGCACATTTTGATGTTGTTGGAGATCGATCGATCGATCTTGCTGTTAGGCCAATTAATCTTGACTATCGATCATGCTGTTAGGCCGATTAATCTCGAAAAATCTGCGTACAAATTCCTCTCTTCTTCTAATCAACATCATCATCTGCATTTGTAATATCGTTGAGGGTCGTCATTGCACTACATTGATGCTTCGGACTTACATCAGCTGTTCCTTGGGGAGATCTTGGTGCAGTCATAACAGCTGTTGAGACTTGAGGTACTTGAACATAAAATTTCTTCACATGTACACACAAGGCCTCAAACTTGCAATTCAGATCCTTGTACATATTTCAACCTTAGCATTGATATCATGGGTATTGTTTTGTTGTCCCTCCATGAGATGTTGGAACATAAGTTCAATTTTGCTAGCGGGAGGAACTAGAGTAGCAAATGTTGCTTGATAAATATTCTGAAAAACCTCTGTCAAAGTTGCTACTACGCCCTCTATCATGGAATTTCTGTCCCAAGTTACCATGAAAATTCTTCTTAGGGTGGAATGACTGATTAGAAGATTAGACTTGATCCTGATGATTCTCAACATTAGTGCTCCTATAGGAAATGTTTGGGTGATTTCTATAGCATGTGATGAACGAATTGACTTGAAACTCCTGCCCTTTCCCAACGTACCTTACATCAACTTTGTCATCGATGTCATTTCCCATATTTTCTAAAGCAGGATTCACTTCCTCAAATTCGTCACATAATGATTTCAGGCGCTCCCTTTTCAAAATCATATTCATTTTCGCATTGTGCTCATCGATCCTTTGTGATTCCAGGCTCATGACATTCCTCTCCCTTCTATCAAACTCTTTGCAGCGATTGTTGTTACTAGTTGTCAAGTCGTTGATCAGAGTGTAGGCCTCATCCACCTGTTTGGTCATAAAGTCTCCATTGCTAGCAATGTCTATGGCCATCTGAAATTTTACCTTGATACCGTGGTAGAAGGTGCTCAATTGATTTGGCTCACATAATCCATGATGGGGGCGATCCCTTATATATTCCCTGAGGCTCTCCCATACTTCATAAAATGATTATGCACCAGCTTCCTAAAAGTTTGAGATCTTGTTCCTTAGAAGATTGGACCTAGAGTTAAGGAATGCAGATTTTGCTTCATCCCAAATTGTTAGAGATCTTTGAGCTAACTGTTTCAACCAACGAATCACCTTGTCTGCCACAAAAATTTGAAGAGATTGCACATCAGGTAGTAAACGGTACTCCATTTTCCTTGATTGTGCTGCAAATCTTTTCAAAAGTCTTGATATGATCCATGAATTTTTAGAAGGTAACCCATGAAACTGAATCTACTTCACCCAAGCAATTATTTGTGGCTTGACATGGAAATCATTCCTATCAATTAGAGGGGGCCAAATCGCTTGGCATAGAATGCATTTGGAATGTCATAATCTCTTAGAGTATGACGACCACCAGCCTCATGCTGTCTCCTTTGGTTGGCTTCAGCTCCATGTGCATCGGGTGCTAGGAACTGAGCTTGGTTATCCATGTTGTCAAAGTTATCAGGCATGTTTAGTTGTCTTAACTTGAATTTCGGTTTAACGTTTCTAGATTTGCTAGTTCTTGGTTGTCTAAAGCAATTTAGATTGTCAAACCCGCTGCTTCTAGTCATACACATAAACACACAAGAAAAAGAAATGCTATATATTAGTAACAAGATTTTCTACAAGCATGGAAAGCACACCAAAGGAGAAGCTCATGGCTTGGAATGAACCAGTGGAACATGAAGAAGCTCTTGCACTACCAGCTGGACCATTAACCCGAGCCATGACCAAGAAATTCAAAGAGGCAATCAACAACGTACTTAACAACGCAAATGCACATGAAATTCACTTGGGCTTGAATGGAGAAGTGCCTAAATGCACTCTGAATTTAGTACAACCCAAGACAGCATACAAATGGGTATGTGATCATTCAACTTTTCAAATAAAAATACCTTCTTTCCTTAAGTTCGAGAGTGATTATCTTCTTAATGTGATTGTTGTTGTGTAATATCATACAGTCAACATTTAGCAGCTTTAGTGTGTAATATCTAAGCTACTACCTTAGGTAAATCAGTAGTGTTACTGTGTGACCCTTCAATTCACAACCTTTGAACATATTGAATTTTGTTTCATTCTATTGCAAAGCTTATCTCAACCGCATTCAAAAGTGCATTCGTTGGGAGGTTCGCATCAAGATTACTTAGACAAAGTATTAAATCTAAACTTCAAGGAAACGTTATTGGTCTGTGTCAACGGTGCCAAAAACTTGATCTCTCATGTTTTAACAAAAATAAACTTGCTACAAGTGCATAAATAAGGGCAATAGTACTTAAGGTATGAATCGACAAGGACACTTTGCTACTTTATAATTCTCAGAATAACACTTTTTCTAAGAAAGAAAATATGAGAGTTTAATAGGCAAATAATCTAAATGGCAAGAATTTGTATTGATGTAAACTTATAATATACAAAACGCTAGGTTCAGGGAAATTTGTTGGAAATCAATATCGCTAATTAGGTTTCTATTGGGGATTTGATTAAGTGTTGTTTAGAATTTAGAATACGACTATCTTGCTAGTCAGGTTTCGTTGGTTAAGAATAATTTTCTCATCTAGGTTGTTTTCAAGAAACCTAACAGCAGTTTTATGTGTTTGATTCATCCTAATATCAAAAGTCTAATTGATCAAGTTAGATTAAGCAATAAGAACAACCTAATTGAAGATCAAGATGAAAATCTCTAATTCCAACACCTTAATATGGCGATTCCTGAAATCCTTTTGAAAATCCTAAACCTAACTAGGGATGTACTCAAACATATAATGATGACCAAATCATAATTATAATATTGAATTGCTAAAATAAAAGATAAAATGGTTTATAAATCTTCTTAGTAAAGTTTGGAATCAAGATTTAATCTCTTAAGTCTTTACAAGTGTAAAAGAAAAAGAACATATAAAGAAAATAAGCATAGCCCTAAAAAGGCTGAAAAACGTTTAAATAATTGTAAAGTCGAATTTTAGGTAAAATCAGGGTCGGATTGGGCAAAAATTGGGCTCAAACAATTTGTTCCGCGAACAGAACTCGATTGTTTTTAGGAAAAATACTATAAATTTTGATCGAAACGTTGGATTGACTTTAAACCGCTGGCAACTGAAAGCTAACTCAATCCTCGATCTTGTGACAAAGTTTGAGTTTGATCCAACGGTTGCAAGCTTTTAAAGAGTGCATAACATCCGATGCTTCAACTCAGTTCTGCATTACAATTGCTCCAAATTACTTGTTTTCATCTAATATGACCTAAAACATTTAAAGACTCACATAAGACTAAAAGTACTAGATAGAAAGACTCAATAAGACCTGCAAAACAATGGTTAAATGTGCCAAAATCACAACACATCATATAGCATTGTATTTTATAGCTTAGGGCTTGTATTTTGCATCTTTGCTTTTTTTTTATTGTTTTCAGGTACAACGTGAATAAAGGGAAGATTGGAGCTTGGCCTTAGGCATACAAAGGTTGGAGAAGGAGATAGGACAAATCAGACGGCCATTTGCGTACCACCTGTTGAAGTTCAGTTGGCCGATCATCCATGTAGATTTCTTAGGTAGATCGTACAGTCCTGCCTGCTCATCCAGCGATCGGTCCAATGGCCAACCACCCAGACCGTTCACCCAGGTAGATAGACCGTTCACCCAGGTAGATAGACCGTTCACCCAAGTAGATAGCCCATCCCTGCCTGATCACCCAACGATCAGCCAGTTGCCCGATCACACAGGCCGATCGCCTAGGTAGACTCCCAAGTTATGTCTGCTCTCACAACGATCATCCCAACGGCCAATCGCCCAAGCTTATCGCTTCCCGTCCCGTGGCTATGCCAGTTTTTATTAGGAAAATTATATAAACCATTTTATGTCACAATTAACCTAAGTTTTCACTACTATTTTTTCTTTTGGGCGATTTTTGGAGTCTCTTTAAATTTTGAATTTTTGTTCTTGCAACTTTTCAGTTCCAAGGAAGAATTCTTTATGCCTATTTCTTGTTTTATGTTTTGTACACTATTTTATTGCATCAGTTATTCCTATGATTATCAGTGAGTAGTCTACTTTATGGATTGTTGGTAAGGTAGATTCGGGGAATTTGATATTGACTTAGAACTGCTTAGGTAGATTAATAACAAATTCTCCATGTTTAAAATGTGCTTAATGCTAGGGTTGAATTAGCTAATCAATCCCTAGACTTATTATGTTTTTCTCCCGAGAGGTAAAAATAGAATATGTAGGTAAAACCTATTCATGCCTGTCACATCTTAGCTAATGAAATTTGATGTTTAATGTGATAGCTATACTAAAATAGACCTGAACTTAAGGATTGCTGATCAATAAATTACGGTTCAAAAGACTTCATTAATCTATAGGCTAGCAAATGGGCAATTACCATGAGAGTGGATTGGCTAGAAGAAAGTGCTCTACTTTTTAAGAATTCACCTAATCGAACATGTATCATCATTGTCAATGGATAATTACCCCGAGTCAAATGGCTTACCCATGTTCCATATATTTCATTTATTGAATTAATCTTGTTTTTTTATCTTCTCTGCATCTAGATAACTAGGCAAACAAACAAAAACCCCCAATTAGAATCTACTTAGATTTAGGTGCTTCATGTATTCCTAGTGTGCTACTCTATCTTCCCAGTGGATTCGATATCCAACCACTACTTTGATTGCTCTGCTCTTGGAGTCGTTTAGGGATTAAAACTTGAAACCCCATCAAGTTTTTGGCGCTATTCCCAGGGAAGTTAGCAATAGCTATTATGATTTTGATTTCACCTAGAGGTTAAGTGTTTAACTTCTTTTTATTATTTTTGACTATAATTACTTGATTTGTGTAGGTGCATGAACACATGAAGCCGCGAGCAAATAAACCTCCAACCTAGTGACATCGTTTTTTTTGTAGTTAGAAAGAGATGCTGAAAGAGCAAGGAAAGATTGACTGAATCATCTAAGGGAGGATTTGGAAATGGAACATCAAGCACGATACCTCCTACAAGATGATGAGAACAAAAACCAAGGGGTGTGCAATGAAAATGTCCGATACACACTCAACGATGTCCGATGCAACCTCAACGACCTCCTAGAGTCATTGACACTTTTGATGAGCCATATATCTTTGGGTACCTAATGAGGGCATCTGATCAAATGGCCGGCAAAAAGGAAATGACCAAGAAGATGGCATAACAAATGACATGCACGATACAGCAGGCTCAATTGGCAACATGACAGGGCCGAGTGATGGCATGGGGGACATGGCTTCATCAAGCGGCGAGATGGCCAGCAGGAGCAACACCCTTGAAGACTCAGCCCAACATACCAGCCAGCTGCAAGGCATGGATTTAGAAGAGGTTTCAGCCCCAATGATCCCACAAGGAACCATGACCAGAAGTAGGACTCATGCACTTTACCAGAAATTCAGCATGTTCATGGAATAGCTTCTAATCAAACGGGCCTAATCAACTCAGCCACAGGCCAGGGATTCAGGAAGCAAGCCAAACGCTTCCCACATCACTAAACATCTCCAGTAGCATGGGCCCTCGTGATAAAAGTGGTCAAGGCCCAAAGATTCGTAGTCCTACTCCAAGCAAACACATGAAGGCTAGGAGCATTTACTTCACAAAATTCGGCCACTTTCTATTTTTTATCCGAAAGGTAAGTAGGTAAATTTTAAATTTAAATACTTGCCTTTTTCTCTTTTTCAGGTTAGGACTTGGTATTTTTATTGAGTCATGGACATTACGTAGTTTAACTTTTATGTTGTATTGAATTGTTGTATTTTCTTTTTGCACTTTATATCTTTTCCTTTTTGTTTGTGTGTCGACCCTAGAAGGTTAACGATGCCAAGCATATTCATAAAACTCCTTCAGTATTGTAGTTCGATATCTTTCCACATATACAAGTATTTTCTCTCAAGAATCTTTATGCACAAAGCTCCTCTTGGCTAACTCCTAATTTAGTTGAGACCGGTACTCCTAGAGCTATATTTGTGATTTATCACGAGGCTTCTCATACCTTGTGTGGTTGACATCGCCCCACAACCCCAAACACACATTCCAAACTACCCCAAAAGCCTAGGTCTATTTTCTTGACCAAACTCCTTGTACCGGATTGATTTAAAGGTTGCACAGCACACTGCCCTCACCATGGATTTTCTAATGACTCAATTTTGATCACCCTATACAAAACCAATTGTCCCTATAATTCATATGCTCATGGACACTGCGAGCAATGGAAACTTTCTGAGGTGAGAAGCTGAGAGTGGAATTATTGTGATAGAGAATCTAGCACAAATTGATAAAAAAGTAAGGGGAAGATTATGATCTAGCTTCACGAGGAGGTAGAGATTTTGAGGATAAGCAAAGAAGGGAGATGTAAGCACTGAATGATAATTTATTTATTGCAAGTCTCTCAAAATGCACATAATTTTGTAGCGGAATTCGATAGGTACCATGGGGTCATGAGAAGATGAACTACATTCGGGGCCATCAGGGTATCAGAAAGGGTTCAACAAGACTACAAGAACCACCCCAACTTCTTCTACACCATCACTAGTGTGGAGAACCCACAGGATCTGAATTTCCCTCCTTACAAACAGCAAGACCAAGCCTACTAGTCTTACAAGCCTCAATCTCAAGGATATCATCAAGGGTATGCTGTGAGACCAAAGTTTCATGCTCTAGCATTTCAACCTAAGGTGACATACAATCAACATGAAAAGCCATTATTGCATAAAACTTGGAAGGACAAGAACCTAAGTATTCCACCTGCACAAAAGCCAACTCAGGATGATGACATGAAAGCCCTATTGCATAAAACTTGGAAGGACAAGAAAATGAGCAATTGAATTGAACCAGAAGATGGATGATATCAACAGCAAGATCGATAATGCTTTTGGAGAACTCAATGCCAAGTATGAACACTTGTCATCTCACTTGACATTGGATAACTATGTAGCTCAAATTGCTTCTACATCATCTGTACCCAAATAAAAACTCCTGGGTAAACCTAAATTTAACCCGCGAGAATACTGTCAAGCAATCATGAAAAGTAGTGAAGAGGAACCCACATCTGGGGAAGAGGTATAGGAAATCGAGCCAAAAGGGCAAGAAGGAAAATAAGAGATTTTCAATGAAAAAATTGGCAAGAAGGTTGACCCTATCCTGTAGAAGCTGAAAAGGTCTCTCAAAAGTTTCAGAAAGTGATTGAAGAGGAGAGAGTGCCCTATGATCTGGAATCATATAAAAACTTCAGTTTCCCAAGAGGTTTAAGGAGCAAATCCTTGAAAAACACTACAATAAGCTCGGGAGCCTGCTAGGGCCACTCGTAGACTGGCTGAATGATCATCCAAAGATGAAAAAGTTCAAGGAGGATGAGATAAAAAAAAAAAGAATTGTCGAGGAAGGAATTGCAATGGTCAATCATGAGTGTAGTGCAATACTCCAAAGCTTTATACAAGAGGAGCTTCAAAATCTAGATAGTTTCACTATTCCTTATACCTTAGGAATTTTTTCCTTTGGTAAATGCTTAGCAGATTTTGGAGCTAGTATGAATATAATGCCATTGACAGTCTCCAAAAGACTAGGCCTATCGAATTCTAAGAAGGCTTGCATCTCTTTGATCTTGGAAAATAGGTCTAAGAGGTTTCTATTGGAACATTGGAAAACCTTCAAGTAAAATTGGAGACTCTATAATCCCCACATATTTTATTGTGCTTAAAATGGATGAGGAACCAACCGACCCAATAATATTGTGAAGACCATTCTTGTCTATCGCATAAACTGTTATCGACGTGTAAAAATATTTGATTGACCTCAACTTGAAAACTTCCACTCTCAAGGTTAGCATCATATGGACAAGCAAGAAAGCCACCATCGAGGGCAAGGTATTCTCTATAGAAACATTTGTCGGTTTGGAGGATATGAATGGAAAGGCATTGTGTTGACCAATGATGAAGCTATCCTGGGGAGGGAAGACGCCAACAATGGCAAGTCTAGTAGGAATGAAAATTTGGGTGAGCTCAAAGCAGAAACCTCAGAGCCAAAGTCGCGACTGAGTGATCTACACTTCACTCCCAAGATGTCAAAGGTATAAACAGGAGGAGAAAGGAGCAAAAGCAAGACCAATGTTACTGCCTGGTCTGTGATCGGCCGGTTGGACGATCCAATTGGCCAATCCCGTGGGGTCAAAATGAGCAGCCCGCTGGTGCTCGTGCGATTGGCTGCTGGCCGATATCTATGACTGATCCACAAGAAGGCAAGATCGGCCAACCTCCTAGAAGATCTGTCATCGGCCGGATGGTCGATCCGGTTGGCGATCTCCCTGGCCACTCCACCTACATGATTGCACACCCTAGAATATACACTCCACATCCTTTGACCCATTGACGACGATAAAGAGGTACCGATCATTTGAAGTTTGATCTTTTTCATCATTCTCCTTTCTTTTGTTTTCATATCTCTTTCGTGTTTATCTTCTAACCGAGATGCTGATAGAAAACTCCGCGGGAGAGGATGCTAATGGTCGCATTTGCATTAAACATATACCTATGCATTTGGAAAATACAAAAATTGTAAATTATCAAAATAAATTCCATGTCATTTGCATTTCTTGTATGAGGATAGTTGCACTTAGGTCTAGGATTGGAATCTTTGCTAAGAGTACTATGATGCTTGCCCCATTTCAAAACTTTGGAAACTTTGCATTATGCCACAGGGTACTTGGTATATCATTATGGTATTGAAATGTGGTTTGAACCTAACACCTAACTCCATGAGTTGGAACTATTATTTTGCTTGCATCTTTCCTAGGACTTGTTCACGGATACCAATATACTGTATGCTAACCCGGATGGTTGGATCCCCCTCTTTGGAATGGTTATACCACTCTCCGAACCAATCCTTTCCTTGAAGCCACAGTACTCTTGTGTGTGAACATTTTGTAAGGTCTTTTTCTTGAATGCTTAGTTTGCAAAACATGTTGAGTTTTGAGAACAACAAGGCTAAAACTTTCATGAAGATGCTAGCTTCACACTACAAGCTCATCATAGGTTAGGATTTGGTCGGCTAGTTTAGTCTATTCAAGTTGTGAAATGAAAAGATCAAGAAGGAAAAAAATGAGAGGAACCCATAAAGGGAATGTGTGGGGGTTGTACACAAGAAAACGGCATGAGAATCGGTTAATAATTGCAAAAGGTTAGGTCTACGTTTTGAAGTTGAAAGCTCCTGTAAGGGCATTAGGAAGGCAAAAGCCTAGATTATATATCAAAGAGTAGTGGATAAAATAATAAAAACAGCTAGAAAAGAGGAAATGATTCTCATAAGCCTAATTTGTTGTTTCCCTCCAAGTGCCTAAAAGAGAAGTTCAAAGTGAGAAAAGAGAAAGCATAGGTTAAACAAAGCCTTAAAAGGATAGAAGTCACTTAGGATTGGATTGACTTGAGTTTAAGATAAAGAGATCTAGGGATAGAGCATTGGTATATGAAAGTTTTGCCTTGTATGCATCATTGTTCATGACTCTTAGTACTTTTGAGAAAACCGTTGTGCGTATTTGAACCACCTCATCTCACTTTTGAAAACATTTCTGCCTAGCCAAATGAACTTTTCTTGATTGATTCATTGCAAGGTTGACTTATGTGTTTCATTGAATGTTAAGGAGTTAGGGGATTTGATTGCGCATGGCGTAACTTGTGATTGACATCGTAGCATATGCAAGAAGTAATGCGAAATAGATTTGATTCAAGCATTATTATGCTCTCATTTAAACATTTTGGGATTAGATATTTGTGCATGCTTTTCGTTAGGAGATCTACTTTTCAAACATGTTCTTCGGTTTGTCTTTGTTTGTTTTCCTTGAGGAGGAGTAAAAGGAAACTTCAGGAGAATTGATAATCAGGGTTTTTGCATTTTTTCATCATGCATTTCACCACCATTTTCCTTGTATTCATTAGCATTTTAGGCAATTTATTCACCCAATGACATTCATTCTCATAAAGCAATGCATTGAATCCATAGACGTATGATGTTTAATGTTAGGGTTGAAGTAGCTAATCAATCCATAGACGTATGATGTTTTCCCCCAAGAGATGTAGAAAAAGGTGTAGGTAAAGCGTATTCATACCTATCACATCTTATACAACGAGAGTTGATGTTAAAGGTGATAGGTATACTAGGATAGACATGAACTTAGGATTGCTAATAAATAAATTACACTTAGAAGACTTGATTAATCTATAGGCTAACAAATGGGCTATTTCCACAAGAGTGGATTAGCCTAGTAGAAAGTTTTCTATATCTTAGAAATTCATCTAATCGAACATGTACCATCATTTTTCAATGGAAAATTACCCCTAGTAAAATGCCTTACCCATGGTCTATAGATTTCATTCATTGAATTACTCTTGTTTTTTTTTCTTTTCTCTGCTTCTAAATAACTAGGAAACAAACCAAAAACCCCAATTAAAATCTACTTAGATTTAGGTGTATCATGTATTTCTATTGTGCTATTGTATCTTTCCCTATGGATTTGATATCCAAAAACTATCGAAAAACTTAAAACCCCATCCCCAACCAATAAGTTATCTTCATTTTCGATAATTTATGGCCTTAACCCCTTGTTAACATTAGGCCTTGTACCAATTCAACACGTTGAGCAGGTAAACCAAGAGATGGCTTGAAATGGGTACAATTATTCCAAAATTTGCACATGAAGGCCAAGAACAGCATTAGGAGAAAACCAAAAAGTGTGAGAAGAGGGCTGACAAAAGTTGGAGGTAGCTGACCTTTGAACCAATTGAATCGGTTTTTGATATAAGATCTATCTATTGGTAGTACGGCCAGATCTTAGCAATTGGCCGAGAAGAACTTTTTGCTAAGATGGAAAAGGAGTGGTGGTGGCTTCAAAACTAGCTTGCCGAAAGGCTCTTTCTAGTCTTAACAAGATCATGAGGGTATTTGTAAGGCTCTTTTATTAGTAAATCTCACAAAGAGAAAAAGGGTGTTTTGGGGGACAAGAGGGGTAACCGACACTTGCTTAGAGAGACAAGGGAGAAGAAAATACACTTCTTTATTGATAATGGCACAAAAGGTGTGTTACAAATTGGCATAGGGAAAGATAAATTAGCTTTTAGACCTTGACCTTCACGGGTCGACTCAATAACAAAATAGAAATATTGAAAACATGAGTATTGATAACCATGGTTTTTACATTGTTTCAGCATACATTTCACCACCTTTTTCATGTCTTCATTGGCATTTTAGGCATTCTATACACCCATTTACACTACAAGAAAACATTATGATTTCCGACGGAAAAAATATCGTCAAAAAATACCAATGGATAACGGACGAAATACCGACGAAAAGAACTTTGTCAGGAATTAATCGGAAATCTGTAGGTAATTCCCAACGATAGAAACATTGTCAGGAATTCGACGGGATTATCTGTCGGATTTCTCACATATTACCAACCACTAATTATACATTCACTTGTCATCGGTAAACTGTCAGAAATTTCCAACGACGTCACTCTCGTCAGAAATTACCAACTACTTTCTGACGGGATTTAATATTTCATTTCCATCGGTAATCTATTGGTCGACCAATTCCACATAATTATAGAGTTTGTTGAATAAATCTTTATAATCGTTGGCATCCCTTCAAAATTTCCGATGATTTTCTGGCGACAACCTATTTTTTTGCATTCCATCGAAATCTCGTGGTAATCCATCGGGAAACTCTTGGCAAATCCTATGATTATCCGTCGGATTTCTGACATATTACCAACCACTAATTATACATTCACTTGTCATTGGTAAACTGTCAGAAATTTCCAACGACGTCACTCCTGTCAAAAATTACCAACTACTTTCTGACGGGATTTAATATTTCATTTCCATCGGTAATCTATTGGTCGACCAATTCCACATAATTATAGAGTTTGTTGAATAAATCTTTATAATCGTTGGCATCCCTTCAAAATTTCCGATGATTTTCTGGCGACAACCTATTTTTTTGCATTCCATCGAAATCTCGTGGTAATCCATCGGGAAACTCTTGGCAAATCCTATGATTATCCGTCGGATTTCTGACATATTACCAACCACTAATTATACATTCACTTGTCATTGGTAAACTGTCAGAAATTTCCAACGACGTCACTCCTGTCAAAAATTACCAACTACTTTCTGACGGGATTTAATATTTCATTTCCATCGGTAATCTATTGGTCGACCAATTCCACATAATTATAGAGTTTGTTGAATAAATCTTTATAATCGTCGGCATCCCTTCAAAATTTCCGATGATTTTCCGACGACAACCTATTTTTTTGCATTCCATCGAAATCTCGCGGTAATCCATCGGGAAACTGTTGGCAAATCCTATGAGATGACATGCAGAACATAACTCAAATGGAGAAATTGTGCATCCATTGGATGCGGAAGCATGGAAATATTTTTATAATGTCTATTCTAGTTTTGCATATGAGCATAGGAACGTATACCTCGGGTTATATACCGATAGATTCAACCCTTTTGGGAAGCATGGGGGGGCAATATTCGTTGTGGCCAGTTATCGTGACACCTTATAATTTGCCTCCATCGTTGTGCATGAAACAAGAGTTTTTTTTTCTAACAATTCTTGTCCCTGGTCCAGAGCATCCTAAGCAATTGCTTGATATTTTCTTGCAGCCACAAATTCATGAGTTAAAATTATTATGGGAAAATAGTGTCAAAACATTCAATGTTTCCACCCAACAGAACTTCTTGATGCGAGCAATACGTATGTGGACCATAAGTGATTTTCCAGTATATGGTGTATTATTAGGATGGTCGACGTATAGAAAGTTAGCATGCCCATATTGTCAAGATAATACTGATGCATTCTAGCTGAAACACAGACGAAAGACTAGTTGGTTCGATAGTCTTCGACGATTTCTACCACAAGATCATCCATATCGCTGGAGCACGACATTGTTTAGGAAAAACAAAAAAAAATTGATGGTCCACCTCCTATGCTAGACGGGAATTATATGATGACTTAACTTAGAGATTTTTGAGCTGAGAGTACGGCTTCATGTGTAGGTAACAGACATTACCCTGTTGATGGTTGTGGCAAATAGCATAATTGGCACAAGAAGAGTATTTTTGGGATTTACCATATTGGAAAGACCATCTACTGCACCATAATCTAGATGTTATACACATTGAGAAAAAAAATTTCGACAACATAATGAATACCTCTCTAAATGTGCAAAGAAAATGAAAGATAATTTGAAAGTTATATTGGATTTGCAAGATATTTGTTACAGGAAGGAACTACATGTAATGTCAAATAGAAAATCATTGCCTCCTGCATTCTGGTTGGATGCGCATGCAAAAGACGAGTTCTTTGAGTGGATTAAGAATAGTGTCAAATTTCCAGACGGATACGCATCTAATCTTCGTAATTGTGTCAATACTATAGAAGGTAAATTTTCAGGGATAAAAAGTCATGATTGTCATGTTGTCATGCAAAAACTTTTCCATTTGCTTTTAGAAATCTTCTACCTAAAAACATCCACAAAGCAATTCTAGGTACATTTACTTTATTTTGTATGTAATTAGATTTTTATCTATCATTAAATGATATTAACTTTTTTTATTATGCGAGGATTGGTGCTTTTTCCGAGATTGATGTACAAGAACACTTAACGGAGATGATGTCCTAAATTTGGAGGAAAAAGTACCGGGTCTCATTTGCAATCTCGAGAAAATATTTCCACCAGCATTTTTTGATGTTATAGAACATCTTCCTATTCACCTCCCTAGAGAAGCAGTATTTGGAGGACCTGTTCAGTACCGATGGATGTATTCTTTTGAGAGATATATGTTCCACTTAAAAAAAAGCTAAAAATCTTGCCAGAGTTTAATATTCAATAGTCGCACAAAGTATTAATGAAGAAATGTCTAACTTTGTCAGCTCCTATTTTCTATCGCAAGTCCAAACAAAAAATAGAGGACCTGCACGAGATGGTGATGGAGGAGAAAATCCAAGCTATCCGGTGTATGTGCCAGAATTATTTGCACAAAATGGATGGTGGAAAAGGATGCCTATCAGAGGAGAAAAACAGTCACTTGCATATGTATATTTTCACAAATGGCAATAATGTTTTGAAATTTGAAAGATACATTTAATTCGTATTTTTGTAATCGTTATTATAATTTATTTTTAATTATTTTGTTTATAATTAGCATGATATATGGATCAAATATGTGTTCATTATTCAAATTACACAAAGAATAAGTTGGTCGAACTTAGAAAGAGCAAATTTGAAAGATCGTTACACTTTTATGTCAGTGTTATCATAATTATATAATTTTCAATAATAGTTTCCTATTTATATATAAATATATAGTGGAGTGCATTCAATTATTTTACAAGTTAATAGGTCCTTATAGTGGGATAACGTTTCACACATGCTTAGTTGAGTTGGTGAGTGATCATACATTTATTTCAAAATCTTATACAATGTACTGCACTAGTGGATATGCTTTTAAGAGTCATCGCAAAAAAAACTCACAAACCACTTATAATTATGATATATCATCTCAATCTGGTGAAATTGTATATAATGTTGTTATTTGTGAAATATTTGAAGTTTACTATCCAGGAATGATTGATCTGAATTCTATTGTGTTCTACTATGACTGGTATGATCCTTTCATGGGTAAACGTCAAGACGAATTCGGTGTTACATCTCTCCACTCTCGTAAATGACATAAAAATGATCCTTTTATACTTGCATCATGAGCGAATCAGGTTTGCTACATTCGATATCCTCGTGTGAGGAACAAGCAAGATCATTGGATTACACGGACGTCAATACACTTTAGAAGAATGGTATGTGGTTTTTCGAGCAAGACCCTATGCAACAAAACACAATTGATAACTTAGGTTTCATCGAGACTTCTCTTGAAGTTAACATTATTTTTTATGACACCACGGACGTAGATTACAATGTATTTCAAGATTCAGAAAAAGAGATTGACGAGTTTGAAGATAAAAATTCAGCTATTTCGGGTTGTTCATCAGATTCATATTAAGTTTGTAATAATACTTTCCAGATTTATGTTATTTAAATTTTGAATATATGTATTGGTGTTGAAAAGTGATCACGATAGAACCAATATTTTTTTATTGGGGAAAAAATAAATTACTAATCCCGACAATTTCCCAACGAAATCTGTTGGAAATTATCGGGAATCGTTGGGATAAACCGATATATGAAAATTTTCATCGGGACTCTGTCAAAAATTCCAAACGGATTGCCGACGATATAGGGAATTGATAAATCCTCTGTATATTCTGACGATTGCTCGACGGAACTGAAATGTACGTCGGGAAACCATTGGAAGATGTCGATAGCTTCCTGACCACATATGGTATTGACCCAATGCCACATAAATGAGCTATAAATTAAAAGTTATGTACGATATTGTTAGTTGATCGGCGAGTTAAAATGATCATTTTAAACTTATCATTGGTGCTCATTGCGTAAAACCTTATAAATGAAGAATAATGCATGGTAGCAAGTGGTTTGGATAGATTGGATTACTTGGACGCTTTGCCGTCTCCATTTGTGTATCAAATTTTGTCACATTATAGAAAATTGATCTAGATTAACATGCGCATTGGAATCGTGTCATTCTGAGCTCTAAAGAAATATTACAAATGACTTAGTGCAGACATGTCAAGTTGATCGGCAAGTTAAAGTGACCATTCTAAACTGATCATTGGTGCTCATTGAGTAAAGGCTTATAAATAAAGCATAATGTATGGTATCACGCAGTTTGGGTTATCTTTGATTACTTGGACGCTTTTTTGTATCTAGTTTTGTTTCAAATTTTGTCACAATATAGAAAATTGAACTAGCTTAATGTGGGCATTGGATTCGTGTAATTCCGAGCGATAAATCAAACGTTATGGACGATATAGTGCAGACATGTCAAGTTGATCAGCAAGTTAAAATGGTCATTCTTAACCAATCATTCGTGGTCATTGAGTTAAAGCTTATAAATGAAGCATAAATAGTTTGAATAGAATGGATTACTTGGACACTTTGTCGTCTCTATTTCCGTCTCAAATTTTGTCACAATATAGGAAATTGAGCTAGATTAACATGGGTATTTGATTCGTGTCATTCCGAGCTCTAAATCAAAAATTACGGACGATTTAGTGGGGAAATATCAAGTTGATTGGCCAGTTAAAGTGATCATTCTTAACTGATCATTGGTGCTCATTGTGTAAAGGCTAATAAATGGAGCACAATGCATGGCATCACACAGTTAGGGATTGATTGGATTACTTGTACGAATTGTCGAATCTGTTTCTATCTCAAATTTTGTCACAATATAGAAAATTGACCTAGCTTAATGTGGGCAATTGATACGTGTCATTCTAAGCTATAAATCAAAAGTTATGGATGATATAGTGCAGACATGTCAAGTTGATCGGCCAGTTAAAATGATTATTCTAAACTGATCGTTGGTGCTCATTGACTAAAAGCTTATAAATGAAGAATAATGCATGGCCTCACGCAGTTGGAGATGGACTTGATTAATTGGACACTTTGTCGTATCTATTTTAGTCTCAAATTTTGTCACAATATAGAAAATTGAACTAGCTTAATGTGGGCATTGGATTTCTGTTATTTTGAGCTATAAATCAAATGTTATGGATGATTTAGTGTAGACATGACAAGCTGATCGGCCAGTTAAAATGATCAGTATAAACTGATCATTGGTGCTCAATGAGTAAAAGTTTATAAATGAAAACATTGTATGATTTATCTATCTGCTCAATTCCCATAAATTAGGGGATCATGTTCCACGGATTCCAGCGAATGTGTCTATCTGCCTTTAACATGGAAAATCTTGGTTGGATGTTATAGTTAAAAGTAAATTTGTACTGGTATCTTGTCTTGTTGGAGTACGCCTCTAAGTTTAAAAATTGGTGCTTATGAGAATCTAACACACTATGAACACGCAGAATTGTCCCAAAGGTTGATCAATGCCAAGGAATCTGCTAGCAGGAATGTGAGTATGCAGAGTCATAAAGACCTCGCTAGGAAGCTACAGGTGAGGTTATCTTCTGGGTTCTTTATTAAGTTTAATGATTTGGAAATTTATAATGTTTGGCATCACGCATTTTTAGATGGATTGGATTACTTGTACGCTTTGCCGTATCTATTTCTTGCTCAAATCGTCACAATATAGAAAATTGAACTACGTTAATGTGGGCAATTGATACGTGTCATTCTGAGCTATAAATCAAAAGTTATGGACGATATAGTGCAGACATGTCAAGTTGATCGGCGAGTTAAAATGATTATTTTAAACTGATCGCTGATGCTCATTGAGTAAAAGCTTATAAATGAAGAATAATGCAAGGCATCACGCAGTTGTGGATGGACTGGATTACTTGTATGCTTTGTTACACTATAAAACATTGAGCTAGCTTAACGTGGGAATTGGATTCGTGTGTTTCTGAGCTCTAAATCAAAAGTTACAAACAATTTAGTGTGGACATGTCAAGTTTATTGGCGAGTTATAACGATTATTCTAACCTGATCATTGGTGCTCATTGAGTAAAGGCTTATAAATGAAGCATATTGCATGGCAACACATAATTTGGGATAGATTGGATTACTTGGACGCTTTGTCGTATCTAGAGTTGTTTCAAATTTTGTCACAATATAGAAAATTGTACTAGTTTAATGTGGGCATTGGATTCGTGCCATTTTGACCTATAAATCAAAAGTTTTGGATGATTTAGTGCAGACATCACAAGTTGATCAGCAAGTTAAAATGATCATTCTAAACTGATCATTGGTGCTCATTGAGTAAAAGCTTATAAATAAAAAATAATGCATGGCATCCCGTAATTTGGGATGAATTGGATTACTTGGATGCTTTGTGGTATCTATTGCGCTCTCAAAGTTTGCAACAATATAGAAAATTGAGCTAGCTTAACGTAGGAATTGAATTCGTGTCATTCCGAGCTCTAAATCAAATGTTAAGGACGATTTAGTGAGGACATGTCAAGTTGATCGGCCTGTTAAAGTGATTATTCTAAACTGATAAATTGTTCTCATTGAAAAAAGACTTATAAATGAAGCATAATACGTAGCATCAAATAGTTTTGGATAGATTGGGTTACTTGAACCCTTTGTCGTATCTATTTCTGTCTAAAATTTTGTTACAATATAGAAAATTGAGCTAGTTTAACGTGGGCATTGGATTCATGTCATTCTGAGCTCTAAATCAAAAGTTACGGACTATTTAGTGTGGACATGTCAAGTTGAGTAGCCGGTTAAAGAGATCATACAAAACAGATCATTGGTGCTCATAAAGCATGACATCAAGTAGTTTGGATAGATTGTATTACTTTGACGCTTTGTCGTCTCAATTTTTGTCTCAATTTTCTTCAAAATATAGAACATTGAGCTATCTTAACGTGGGCATTGGATTCGTATCATGCTGAGCTCTAAATCAAAAAATTTGGACAATTTAGTGGGGACATGTCAAGTTGATCGGCCAGTTAAAGTGATTATTCTAAACTGATCATTGGTGCTCATTGTGTAAATGCTTATAAATGAAGCACAATGCATGGCATCACGCAGTTTGGGTTATATTGGATTACTTGTACGTTTTGTCGTATCTAGTTCTATTTCAAATTGTGTCACAATATAGAAAATTGAACTAGCTTAATGTGGTCATTGGATTCGTGTCATTCTGAGCTATGAAGTAAAAGTTATGGACGATACTGTTAGTTGATCGGTGAGTTAAAATGATCATTCTAACTGATGATTGGTGCTCATTGAGTAAAACCTTAAAAATGAGGCATAAAGCATGGCAGCAAGTAGTTTTTATAGATTGACTTACTTAGATGCTTTGAATTCTCCATTTCGGTCTCAAATTTTTACACAATATAGAAAATTGAGCTAGCTTAACGTGGGCATTGGATTCGTGTCATTCTGAGCTCGAAATCAAAATTACGGACGATTTAGTGCGGACATGTCAAGTTAAAATGATCATTCTAAACTGATCATTGGTCCTCATTGAGTAAAATCTTATAAATGAAAAGTAATGCATGGCATCACACAGTTTGGGATGAATTGGATTACTTGGACGCTTTTGTCGCATCTATTTTTATCTCAAATTTTGTCACAATATAGAAAATTGAACTAGCTTAATGTGGACACTGGATTCGTGTCATTTTGAGCTATAAATCAAAAGTTATGAACGATATAGTGCAGACATGTCAAGTTGATCGCCCAGTTAAAATGATCATTTTAAACTGATCATTGGTGCTCATTGAGTAAAAACTTATAAATGAAACATAAACCATGTCAACAAATAGTTTGGATCGATTTGATTACTTGGACTCTTTGTCGTCTCTATTTTTGTCTCAAATTTTCTCACAATATAGTAAATTGAGCTACATTAACGTGGGCATTGGATTCGTGTCATTCTAAGCTCTAAATAAAAAATTAGAGACGATTTAGTGGGGAAATATCAAGTTGATCGGCCTGTTAAAGTGATCATTCTAAACTGATCATTGGTGCTCATTGAGTAAAAGCTTATAAATAAAAAATAATGCATGGCATCACGCATTTTGGGATGGATTGAATTACTTCTATGCTTTGTCGTATCTATTTCTATCTCAAATTTTGTCACAATATATAAAATTGAGCTAGCTTAATGTGGGCAATTGATACGTGTCATTCTGAGCTATAAATAAAAAGTTATGGACGATATAGTGCAGACATGTGAAGTTGGTTGTCTAGTTAAAATGTTTATTCTAAAGTGATCGTTGGTGCTCATTGAGTAAAAGCTTATAAATGAAGAATAATGCATGGCATCACGCAGTCGGGGATGGACTGGATTACTTGGATGCTTTGTCGTATCTTTTTTGTCTCAAATTTTGCTACACTATAAAACATTGAGCTAGCTTAACGTGGGAATTGGATTCGTGTGTTTCTGAGCTCTAAATCAAAAGTTACGAACAATTTAGTGTGGACATGTCAAGTTGATTGGCGAGTTATAACGATTATTCTAAACTGATCATTGGTGCTCATTGAGTAAAGGCTTATAAATGAAGCATATTGCATGGCATCACATAATTTGGGATAGATTGGATTACTTGGACGCTTTGTCGTATCTAGAGTTGTTTCAAATTTTGTCACAATATAGAAAACTGTACTAGTTAAATGTGGGCATTGATTTGTGCCATTTTCACCTATAAATCAAAAGTTTTGGATGATTTAGTGCAGACATCACAAGTTGATCAGCCAGTTAAAATGATCATTCTAAACTGATCATTGGTGCTCATTGAGTAAAAGCTTATAAATAAAAAATAATGCATGGCATCCCGCAGTTTGGGATGAATTGGATTACTTGGATGCTTTGTGGTATCTATTGCGCTCTCAAAGTTTGCAACAATATAGAAAATTGAGCTAGCTTAACGTAGGAATTGGATTCGTGTCATTTTGAGCTCTAAATCAAATGTTAAGGACGATTTAGTGAGGACATGTCAAGTTGATCGGCCTGTTAAAGTGATTATTCTGAACTGATAATTGGTTCTCATTGAGAAAAGATTTGTAAATGAAGCATAATACATAGCATCAAATAGTTTTGGATAGATTTGGTTACTTGAACCCTTTGTCATATCTATTTCTGTCTAAAATTTTGTTACAATATAGAAAATTGAGCTAGTTTAATGTGGGCATTGGATTCATGTCATTCTGAGCTCTAAATCAAAAGTAACGGAAGATTTAGTGTGGACATGTCAAGTTGAGTAGCCAGTTAAAGAGATCATACAAAACAGATCATTGGTGCTCATAAAGCATGGCATCAAGTAGTTTGGATAGTTTGTATTACTTGGATGCTTTGTCGTCTCAACTTTTGTCTCAATTTTCTTCAAAATATAGAAAATTGAGCTATCCTAACGTGGGCATTGGATTCGAATCATGCTGAGCTCTAAATCAAAAAATTTGGACAATTTAGTGGGGACATGTCAAGTTGATCGGCCAGTTAAAGTGATTATTCTAAACTGATCATTGGTGCTCATTGTGTAAATGCTTATAAATGAAGCATAATGCATGGCATCATGTAGTTTGGGTTATATTGGATTACTTGTACGTTTTGTCGTATCTAGTTCTATTTCAAATTGTGTCACAATATAGAAAATTGAACTAGCTTAATGTGGTCATTGGATTCGTGTCATTCTGAGCTATAAAGTAAAAGTTATGGATGATACTGTTAGTTGATCGGTGAGTTAAAATGATCATTCTAACTGATCATTGGTGCTCATTGAGTAAAACCTTAGAAATGAGGCATAAAGCATAGCAGCAAGTAGTTTTTATAGATTGGATTACTTAGATGCTTTGAATTCTCCATTTTGGTCTCAAATTTTTACACAATATAGAAAATTGATCTAGCTTAACGTGGACATTGGATTCGTGTTATTCTGAGCTCTAAATGAAAATTACGGACGATTTAGTGCCGGCATGTCAAGTTAAAATGATCATTCTAAACTGATCATTGGTCCTCATTGAGTAAAATCTTATAAATGAAAAGTAATGCATGGCATCACACAGTTTGGGATGAATTGGATTACTTGGATGCTTTGTCGTATCTATTTTTATCTCAAATTTTGTCACAATATAGAAAATTGAACTAGCTTAATGTGGGCACTGGATTCGTGTCATTTTGAGCTATCAATCAAAAGTTATGAACGATATAGTGCAGACATGTCAAGTTGATGGCCCAGTTAAAATGATCATTTTAAACTGATCATTGGTGCTCATTGAGTAAAAACTTATAAATGAAACATAAACCATGTCAACAAATAGTTTGGATAGATTGGATTACTTGGAATCTTTGTCGTCTCTATTTATGTCTCAAATTTCTCACAATATAGTAAATTGAGCTACATTAACGTGGGCATTGGATTCGTGTCATTCTAAGCTCTAAATAAAAAATTACAGACGATTTAGTGGGGAAATATCAAGTTGATCGGCCAGTTAAAGTGATCATTCTAAACTGATCATTGGTGCTCATTGAGTAAAAGCTTATAAATAAAAAATAATGCATGGAATCACGCATTTTGGGATGGATTGGATTACCTGTACGCTTTGTCGTATCTATTTCTATCTCAAATTTAGTCGCAATATATAACATTGAGCTAGCTTAATGTGGGCAATTGATACGTGTCATTCTGAGCTATAAATCAAAAGTAATGGACGATATAGTGCAGACATGTGAAGTTGATCGTCTAGTTAAAATGATTATTCTATACTGATCGTTGGTGCTCATTGAGTAAAAGCTTTTAAATAAAGAATAATGCATGGCATCACGGAGTCGGGGATGGACTGGATTACTTGGATGCTTTGTCATATCTATTTCTGTCTCAAATTTTGTTACACTATAGAAAATTGAGCTAGCTAAACGTGGGCATTGGATTCGTGTGTTTTTGAGCTCTAAATCAAAAGTTACGGACCATTTAGTGCAAACCTGTCAAGTTGATTGGCGAGTTAAAATAATTATTCTAAACTGATCAATTGTGCTCATTGAGTAAAGGTTTAAAAATGAAGTATAATGCATGTCACCACACAATTTGGGATAGGATTAGTTGGATGCATTTTCGTATCTAGAGTTTTTTCAAATTTTGTCTCAATATAGAAAATTGAACTAGCTTAATGTGGGCATTGGATACGTGTCATTTTGAGCTATAAATAAAAAGTTATGGATGAATTAGTGCAGACATGAAAACTTAATCGGCCAGTTAAATTAATCATTCTAAACTGATCATTGGTGCTCATTGAGTAAAATCTTATAAATGAAAAGTAATGCATGGCATCACGCAGTTTGGGATGAATTGGATTACTTGAACACTTTGTCGTATCTATTTCTGTCTCTAATTTTGTCACAATATAGAAAACTAAACTAGTTTAATGTGGGCAATTGGTTCGTGTCATTCTGAACTACAAATCAAAAGTTATGGACGATTTAGTGCAGAATTGACAAGTTAATCGGCCAGTTAAAATGATCATTCTAAACTGATCATTGGTGCTCATTGAGTAAAAGCTTATAAATGAAAAATAATGCTTGGCATCACGCATTTTGGGATGGATTCGATTATTTGTATGCTTTGTCCTATCTATTTCTATCTCAAATTTTGTCACAATATAGAAAATGTAGCTACCTTAATGTGCGCAATCGATACGTCTCATTCTGAGCTATAAATCAAAAGTTATGGACGATATAGTACGGAAATATCAAGTTGAACATCCAGTTAAAATGATTAATCTAAACTGATCGTTGGTGCTCATTGAGTAAAAGCTTATAAATGAAAAATAATGCATGGCATCACGCATTTGGGGATGGACAGGATTACTTGGATGCATTTTCGTACCTCATTCTGTCTCAAATTTTGTTACACTATAGAAAATTGAGCTAGCTTAACGCAGACATTAGATTCGTGTGTTTCTGAGATCTGAATCAAATGTTACGGACCATTTAGTGTGGGCATGTCAAGTTGATTGGCGAGTTCAAATGATTATTCTAAACTGATCATCGGTGTTCATTGAGTAAAGGCTTATAAATGAAGTATAATGCATGGCATCACGCAGTTTGGGATTGATTGGATTAATGGGACGCTTTGTCGTATCTAGAGTTGTTTCAAATTTTGTCACAATATAGAAAATTGAACTAGCTTAATGTGGGCATTGGATTCATGTCATTTTTAGCTATAAATCAAAAGTTATGGATAATTTATTGCAGCCATGACAAGTTGATCAGACAGTTAGTATAATCATTCTAAGCTGATCATTGGTGCTCATTGAGAAAAAACTTATAAATGAAAAATAATGCATGGCATCAAGCATTTTGGGATGTATTGGATTACTTGGACGCTTTGCCGTATCAATTTTTGTCTCAAATTTTGTCACACCTAGAAAATTGAGCTAGCTTAATGTGGGCAATTGATACGTAACATTCTGAGCTATAAAGCAAAAGTTATGGATGATATTGTGCTGACATGTCAAGTTGATCGCCAGTTAAAATTATCATTCTAAACTGATCGTTGTGCTCATTGAGGAAAAGCTTATAAATGAAGAATAATACATGTCATCACGCTGTTGTGGATGGACTGGATTACTTGGACTCTTTGTCGTATCTATTTCTGTCTCAAATTTCATTACACTATAGCAAATTGAGCTAGATTAACGTGGGCATTGGATTCGTGTGTTTCTGAGCTCTAAATCAAAAATTAAATGCAATTTAGTGGGGGCATGTCAAGGTTATTGCCCAGTTAAAGTGATCATTTTAATCTCATCATTGCTGCTCATTGTGTAAAAGCTTATAAATGGAGTATAATGCATGGCATCAGACAGTTTGGGATAGATTGGATTACTTAAATGCTTTGTCGTATCTAGTTCTATCACAAAATTTTTCACAATATAGAAAATTGAACTAGCTTAATGTGGGCAATTGATTTGTATCATTTTGATCAATAAATCAAAAATTAGGGACGATTTAGTGCATACCTGACAAGTTGATCGGCCAGTTGTAATGATCTTTCTAAACTGATCATTTGTGATCATTGAGTAAAAGCTTATAAATGAAAAATAATGCATGGCAGCACGCATTTTGCGATGGATTGGATTACTTGGATTCTTGTCGTATCTATTTCTTTCTCAAAGTTTGTCACAATATAAAAAATTGAGCTAGATTAATGTGGGCATTTGAAACGTGTCATTTTGAGCTATAAATCAAAAGTTATGGACGATATGGTGCAGACATGTCAAGTTTATCGCCCAGTTAAAATGATCATTCTAAACTGGTCATTGCTAGTCATTGACTAAAAGCTTATAAATGAAGAATAATGCATGTCATCACGCAGTTGGGGATGGACTTGATTACTTCGACGCTTTGTCGTATCTATTTCTATCTCAAAATTGAGCTTGCTTAACGTGGGCATTGGATTCGTGTATTTCTGAGCTCAAAATCAAAAATTATTGCGATTTAGTGGGGACATCACAAGTTGATCGGCCAGTTAAAATGATAATTCTGAACTGATCATTGGTGCTCATTGTATAAAGGGTTATAAATGGAGCAAAATGTATCGCATCACACAGTTTGGGATACATTGGATTACTTGTATGCTTTGTCATATCTAGTTTTGTACCAAATTTTGTCACAATTTGGAAAATTAAACTAGCTTAATGTGGGCAATGTATTTGTGTCATTTTGAGCTATAAATCAAAAGTTATGGACGATTTAATACAGACATGACAAATTTATCGGCCAGTTAAAATGATGATTCTAAACTGATCATTCCTGTCCATTGAGTAAAAGCTTATAAATGAAAAATAATGCATGGCATCACGCATTTTGGGATAGATTGGATTAATTGGATGCTTTGTCGTATCTATTTTTGTCTCAAATTTTGTCACAATATAGAAAATTGAACTAGCTTAATGTGGGCACTGGATTCGTGTCATTTTGAGCTATAAATCAAAAGTTATGGACAATATAGTGCATACATGTCAAGTTGATCGGGCAGTTAAAATGATCATTTTAAACTTATCGTTGGTGCTCATTGAGTAAAAGCTTATAAATGAACCATAAAGCATGGCAACAAGTACTTTGGATAGATTGGATTACTTGAATGCTTTGTCGTCTCTATTTTTTTTTCTCAAATTTTCTCACAATATAGTAAATTGAGCTAGATTAACGTGGGCATTGGATTCGTGTCATTCTAAGCTCTAAAAAAAATTACGGACGATTAAGTGGGGAAATGTCAAGTTGATCGGCCAGTTAAAGTGATCATTTTAAATTGATCATTCATGCTCATTGAGTAAAAGCTTATAAATAAAAAATAATGCATTGCATCACACATTTTTTGATGGATTGGATTACTTGTACTCTTTGTCGTATCTATTTCTATCTCAAAATTTTTTTGACAATATATAAAATTGAGATAGCTTAATGTGGGCAATTGATACGTGTCATTCTGAGCAATAAATCAAAAGTTATGGACGATATAGTGCGGACATGTCAAGTTGATCGGCCAGTTAAAAATGATTATTGTAAGCTGATCGTTGGTGCTCATTGAGTAAAAGCTTATAAATGAAGAATAATGCATGGCATCATGCTGTCGGGGATGGACTGGATTACTTGGATGCTTTGTCGTATCTATTTCTTTAACAAGTTTTGTTACACTATAAAAAATTGAGATAGGTTAACGTGGGCATTGGATTCATGTGTTTTTGAGCTCTAAATCAAAAGTTACGGACCATTTAGAATAGACATGTCAAGTTGATTAGCGAGTTAAAAAAATTATTCTAAACTGATCATTGGTGCTCATTGAGTAAAAGCTTATAAATGAAGTATAATGTATGGCATCACACAATTTAGGATAGGATTACTTGGATGCATTTTTGTATCTAGAGTTCATTCAAATTTTATCTCAATATAGAAAATTGAACTAGATTAATTTGGGCATTGGATTTGTGTCATTTTGAGCTATAAATCAAAAGTTATGGATGAATAAGTGCAGACATGAAAACTTGATCGGCCGGTTAAAATGACCATTCTAAACTGATCATTGGTGTTCATTGAGTAAAATCTTATAAATGAAAAATAATGCATGGTATCACGCAGTTTGGGATGAATTGGATTTCTTGGACGCTTTGTCTTACCTAATTATGCCTCAAATTTTGTCACAATATAGAAAATTGAACTAGTTTAATGTGGGCAATTGGTTCGTGTCATTTTGAGATACAAATCAAAAGTTATGGACGATTTAGTGCATACTTGACAAGTTGATCGGCCAGTTAAAATGATCATTCTAAACTGATCATTGGTGCTCATTGAGTAAAAGCTTATAAATGAAAAATAAAGCTTGGCATCACGCATTTTGGGATGGATTGCATTACTTGTATGCTTTTTCCTATCTGTTTCTATCTCAATTTTTGTCACAATATAGAAAATTGAGCTACCTTAATGTGCGCAATTGATACATCTCATTCTAAGCTATAATTCAAAAGTTATGGACGATATAGTGCGGAAATGTCAAGTTGATCGGCCGGTTAAAATGATTAATCTAAAGTAAGCATTGGTGCTCATTGAGTAAAAGCTTATAAATGAATAATAATGCATGGCATCATGCATTTGGGGATAGACTGGATTAATTGGACGCTTTTTCGTATTTCTTTCTGTCTCAAATTTTGTTACACAATAGAAAATTGAGCTAGCTTAATGCGGGCATTGGATTCGTGTGTTTTTGAGCTCTAAATCAAAATTTACGGATAATTTAGTATGGGCATGTCATGTTGATTGGCGAGTTCAAACAATTATTCTAAACTGATCATCGGTGTTCATTGAGTAAAGGCTTATAAATGAAATATAATGCATTACATCATGCAGTTTGGGATAGATTGGATTACTTGGACGCTTTGTCGTATCTAGAGTTGTTTCAAATTTTGTCACAATATAGAAAATTGAACTAGCTTAATGTGGACATTGGATTCGTGTCATTTTGACCTATAAATCAAAAGTTATGGATAATTTAGTGTAGCCATGACAAGTTGATCAGGCAGTTATTATAATCATTCTAAGCTGATCATTGCTGTTCATTGAGTAAAAACTTATAAGTGAAAAATAATTCATGACATCACGTATTTTGGGATGGATTGGATTAGTTGGACGCTTTGTTGTATCAATTTTTGTCTCAAATTTTGTCACAATATAGAAAATTGAGCTAGGTTAATATGGGCAATTGATACATAACATTCTGAGCTATAAGCAAAAGTTATGGATGATATTGTGCAGAAATGTCAAGTTGATCGCCAGTTAAAATGATCATTTTAAATTGATCGTTGGTGCTAATTGAGGAAAAACTTATAAATGAAGAATAATACATGGCATCACGCAGTTGTGATGGACTGGATTAATTGGACGCTTTGTTGAATCTATTTCTGTCACAAATTTTATTACACTATAGCAAATTGAACTAGCTTAACGTGGGAATTGGATTCGTGTGTTTCTGAGCTCTAAATCAAAAATTAAATGCGATTTAGTGGGAGAACGTCAAGGTTATTGGCCAGTTAAAGTGATCATTTTAATCTGATCATTGGTGCTCATTGTGTAAAGACTTATAAATGGAGCATAATGTATGGCATCACACAATTTAGGATAGATTGGATTACTTAAACGATTTGTCGTATCTAGTTCTATCTCCAAATTTGTCACAATATAGAAAATTGAACTAGCTTAATGTGGGAAATTGATTTGTGTTATTTTGATCTGTAAATCAAAAATTAAGGACGATTTAGTGCATAAATGACATGTTGATCGGCCCGTTGAAATGATCATTCTAAACTGATAATTCGTGCGCATTGAGTAAAAGCTTATAAATGAAAAATAATGCATGGCAGCACGCATTGTGCGATGGATTGGATTACTTGAATGCCTTGTCGTATCTATTTCTTTCTCAAATTTTGTCATAATATAGAAAATTGAGCTAGATTAATATGGGCATTTGAAACGTGTCATTTTGAGCTATAAATAAAAAGTTATGGACGATATGGTGCAGACATATCAAGTTGATCGCCCAGTTAAAATGATCATTCTAAACTGATCGTTGCTGGTCATTGGGTAAAATCTGATAAATGAAGAATAATGCATGGCATCACGCAGTTGGGGATGGACTGGATTACTTGGACGCTTTGTCGTATCTATTTCTGTCTCAAATTTTGTTACACTATAGAAAATTGAGCTTGCTTAACGTGGACATTGGATTCGTGTGTTTCTGAGCTCTAAAACAAAAATTACATGCGATTTAGTGGGGACATGTCAAGTTGATCGGCTAGTTAAAGTCATAATTCTAAACTAATCATTGGTGCTCATTGTGTAAAGGCTTATAAATGGAGCATAATGCATGGCATCACACAGTTTGGGAGGGATTGGATTACTTGAATCCTTTGCCGTATCAATTTTTGTCTCAAATTTTATCACAATATAGAAAATTGAGCTAGCTTAATGTGGAGAATTGAAACGTGTCATTATAAATCAAAAGTTATGGACGATATAGTGCAAACATGTCAAGGTTATCGGCCAGTTAAAATGATCATTCTAATATGATCGTTGGTGCTCATTGAGTAAAAGCTAATAATGCATGGCATCACGCAGTTGGGGATGGACTTGATTACTTGGACGCTTTGTCATATCTATTTTTGTCTAAAATTTTGTTTCACTATAGAAAATTGAGTTAGATTAACATGGGCATTAGATTCGTGTGTTTGTGAGCTCTAAATGAAAAATTAGGGACGATTTAGTGGGGACATGTCAAGTTGATCGGCCAGTTAAAGTAATCATTCTAAACTGATCATTGGTACTCATTGTGTAAAGGCTTAGAAATGGAGCATAATGCATGGCAGCACACAATTCGGGATAGATTGGATTACTTGGATGCTTTGTCGTATCTAGTTCTGCTCAAAATTTTCTTACAATATAGAAAATTGAGCTAGCTTAACAAATTTACAGATGATTTAATGTGTACATGTCAAGTTGATTGGCCTGTTAAAGTGATCATTATAAACTGATCATTGGTGCTCATTAAGTAAATGCTTATAAATGAAGCATAAAGCATGGCATGACGTAGTTTGGGATAGATTTGATTACTTGGACGCTTTGTCATCTCTATTTCTGCCACAAAATTTGTCAAAATATAGAGAAATGAGCTAGCTTAACGTGGCCATTGGATTTGTGTCATTCTGAGTTCTAAATCAAAAGTTACCATCGATTTAGTGCGGACATGTCAAGTATATCGGCCAGTTAAAGAGATCATTCTAAACTGATCAGTGGTGCTCGTCGAGTAAAGACTTATAAATGAAGCCTAAAGAATGGCATCACGCAGTTTGGGATAGATTGGTCTACTTGAACGCTTTGTCATCTCTACTTCTATGTAAAAGTTTTTCAAAATATAGCAAATTTATCTAGCTTAACGTGGACATTGGATTCATGTTAATATGAGCTCAAAATCAAGAGTTACGGATGATTTACTTTGGATATGTCAATTTGATCGGTATGTTAATATAATTATTCTAAACTAATCATTGGTTCTCATTTTGTAAAGGCTTATAAATGAAGCATAATGCAAGTTGATGGGCTAGTTAAAGTGATCATTCTAAGCTGATCTTTGGCGCTCATTAAGTAAAGGCTTATAAATGAAGCCTAAAGAATGACATCATGCAGTTTGTGATAGATTGTATTACTTGGATGCTTTGTCGTCTCTACTTCTGTCTCATATTTTGCCAAAACATAGAAAATTTATCTAGTTTAACATGTGCATTGGATTCATGTCATTATGAGCTCTAATTCAAGGGTTACAGACGATTTACAGTGGACATGCCAAGTTGATCGGCCATTTAATATGATTATTCTAAACTGATCTTTGGTGCTCATTGAGTAAAGACTTATAAATAAAGCATAATGCATGACATCACACAATTTTTGATAGATGGGATTACTTGGACGCTTTGTCGTATCTATTTCTATATCTCAAATTTTGTTACAATATATAAAATTGAGGTAGCTTAACATGGGCATTGGATTTGTGTCATTATGAGCTCTAAATCAAACACTAAGTACGATTTAGTACGGACATGTCAATTTGATCGGCTTGTTAAAGTGATCATTTTAAACTGATCATTGGTGGTCATTAAGTAAAAGCTTATAAATAAAGCATAAAACATGGCATTACGCAGTTTGGGATAGATTAGATTACTTGCATGCTTCTTCATCTCTATTTTTGTCTCAAATTTTGTAAAAAATATAGAAAATTGAGCTTGTTTAACATGGGCATTGGTTTTGTGTCATTCTGAGCTCTAAATCAAAAGTTACCGACGATTTACTGCAGGCATGTCAAGTTTATCGGCCAGTTAAAAAGATAATTCTAAGGTGATTAGTGGTGGTCATTGAGTAATCGCTTATAAATGCAGCCTAAAGAATGGCATCACGCAGTTTAGGATAGATTGGATTACTTGTACCCTTTGTCGTCTCTACTTCGGTCTCAAATTTTGTCAAAATATAGCAAATTTATCAACTTAACGTGTACATTCGATTCATGTCATTATGAGCTCAAAATCAAGAGTTATGGACGATTTACTGTGGACATGTCAAGTTGATCGGCCAGTTAATATAATTATTCTAAACTAATCATTGGTGCTCATTGAGTAAAGGCTTATAAATGAAGCATAATGCATGGCATCACATAGTTTTAGATAGATTTGATTACTTGAACGCTTTGTCATATCTATTTTTGTCTCAAATTTTGTCAAAATATAGAGAATTGAGCTAGCTTAACGTGGGCATTGGATTCGTGTCATTCTCAGCTCTAAATCAAAAGTTACGGATGATTTAGTGCAGACATGTCAAGTTGATTGGTCAGTTAAAGTGATCATTCTAAACTGATCATTGGTGCTCATCAAGTAAAGGCTTATAAATGAAGCCTAAAGAATGGCGTCAAGCAGTTTGGGATAGATTGGATTAAATGGAAGCTTTGTCGTCTATACTTCTGTCTCAAATGTTGCCAAAATATCGAAACTTTATTTAGTTTAACGTGGGCATTGGATTCGTGTTATTATGAGCTCTAAATCAAGAATTATGGACAATTTACTATGGACATGTCAAGTTGATCGGCCATTTAATATGATTATTCTAAACTGATCATTGGTTCTCATTGTGTAAAGGCTTATAAATGAAGCATAATGCATGGCAGCAAAAAATTTTCGATAGATTGGATTACTTGGATGCTTTTTTTTCGTTTCTATTTCTGTCACAAATTTTGCTACAATATATAAAACTGAGCTAGCTTAACGTGGGCATTAGATTTGTATCATTCCGAGCTCTAAATCAAAAGTTATGGACGATTTAGTGCGCACATGTCAAGTTGATCGGACATTGAAAGGGTTCATTTTACACTGATCATTGGTGCCCATTGAGTAAAGGCTTATAAATGAAACATAATGCATGGCATCACACAGTTTGGGATAGATTGCATTACTTGGACACTTTGTCGTATCTATTTCTATCTAAAATTTTGTCAAAATATAGAGAATTGAGCTAGTTTAACGTGGGCATTGGATTCGTGTCATTCTGAGCTCTTAATCAAAAGTTAGAAACGATTGAGTGTGGACATGTCAAGTTGTTGGACAGTTAACGTGATCATTCTAAGCTGATCACTGGTGCTCATTAAGTAAAGGCTTATAAATGAAGCCTAAAGAATGGCATCACGCTGTTTGTGATAGATTGTATTATTTGGACGCTTTGTCGTCTCTACTTGTGTCTCATATTTTGCCAAAACATAGAAAATTTATCTAGTTTAACATGGGCATTGGATTCATGTCATTATGAGCTCTAATCCAAGGGTTACGGACGATTTACTGTGGACATGTCAAGTTGATCGGCCATTTAATATGATTATTCTAAACTGATATTTGGTGCTCATTGAGAAAAGGCTTATAAATGAAGCATAATGCATGGCATCACACAATTTTTGATAGATGGGATTACTTGGACACTTTGTCGTATCTATTTCTATCTCTAATTTTGTTACAATATATAAAATTGAGGTACCTTAACATGGGCATTGGATTTGTGTCATTATGAGCTCTAAATCAAAAGTTAAGTAAGATTTAGTACGGACATGTCAAGTTGATCGGCTTGTTAAAGTGATCATTGGTGCTCATTTAGTAAGGGCTTATAAATGAAGCATAAAGCATGGCAGTACGCAGTTTGGGATTTATTAGATTAATTGGGCTCTTTGTCAAAATATGGAGAAATGAGCTACCTTAACGTGGGCAGTGGATTCATGTCATTCTGAACTCTAAATCAAAAGTTAAGACAATTTAGTGTTGACATGTGAAGTTGAGTGGCCAGTCAAATTGATCATTCTAAACAGATCATTGATGCTCATTAAGTAAAGACTTATAAATGAAGCATAAAGCATGGCATCAAGTACTTTGGATAGATTGGAATACTTGGATGGTTTGTCGTCTCCATTTCGGTGTCAAATTTTGTTACAGTATAAAAAATTTAGCTAGCTTAACGTGGGCATTGGATTCGGGTCATTTTGAGCTGTAAATAAAATGTTACGGACGATTTAGTGCGGAAATTTCCAGTTGAGTGGTCAGTTAAAATGATCTTTCTAAAATGATAATTGGTGCTCATTGAGTAAATGCATGGTATCATACAGTTTGGGATTGATTGGATTACTTGGATACTTTGTCGTATCTAGTTATGTGTCAAATTTTGTCACACTATAGAAAATTGAAATAGCTTAATGTGGGCATTCGATTCGTGTCATTCTGAGATATAAATCAAATGTTATAGACGATTTAGTGTAGACATGTCAAGTTGATATGCCAGTTAAAGTGATCATTCTAAACTGATCATTGGTGCTCATTGAGTAATGGCTTATAAATGAAGCATAATGCATGGCATCACACATTTTTGGATAGATTGGATTACTTGGAAACTTTGTCATATCTATTTATGTATCAAATTTTGTTACAATATAGAAAATTGAGATAGCTTAACATGGGCATTGGATTCATGTGTTTCCAAGCTCTAAATCAAAACTTACAGACGATTTTGTCAAGTTGGATTCGTGTCAAGTTGATCGACCAGTTAAATTGATCATTCTAAATTGATCAGTGTTGCTCATTAGTAAAGGCTTATAAATGAAGAATAAAGCATGGCATCACGCATTTTGGGATAGATTGGATTATTTCGACGCTTTGTCATCTCTATTTCTGTTTCAAATTTTGTCAAAATATAGAAAATTATGCTAGCTTAACGTGGGCATTGGATTTATGTTATTCTGAGCTATAAAACAAAAGTTACAGAGGATTTAGAGAGGACATGTCAAGGTTATCGGCCATTTAAAGTGAACATTCTAAACTGATCATTGGTGCTCATTGAGTAAAAGCTCATAAATGATAATTAATGCATGGCAAAACGTAGTTGGGGATGGACTGGCTTACTTGTACGCTTTGTCTCAAATTTTGTTACACTATAGAAAATTGAGATAGATTAACGTGTATATTGGATTCGTGTGTTTTAGAGCTCTAAATTAAAATTTACATGCGATTTAGTGGGGAAATGTCAAGTTGATCGGCCAGTTAATGTTATCATTCTTAACTGATCAATGAGGCCCACTGAGTAAAGACTTATAAAGAAAGGATAATGCATGGCATCACGTAGATTTGGATAGATTGGATTTTTTGGACGCTTTGTCCTATCTATTTTGTCTCAAATTTTGTTACAATATAGAAAATTGAGCTAGATTAACGTGTGCATAGGATTCGTGTCATTCTAAGCTTTAAAGCAAAAGTTACGAATGATTTAGTGCGGACATATCAAGTTGAGTGGCCAGTTAAAGTGATCATTCTAAACAGATCATTGGTGTTTATTATGTAAAGACTTATAAATGAAGCATAAAGCATGGCATAAAGTAGTTTAGATAGATTGGATTACTTGAACGCTTTGTCGTCTCTATTTCTATCTCAAATTTTGTTAAAATATAGAAAATTGAGTTTGCTTAACATGGGCATTGTATTCGTGTCATTTTAAGCTCTAAATCAAAACTCACAGACAATTTAGTGTGGACATGTCAAGTTGACCGGCCAGTTAATATGATTATTCTAAAAAGATCATTGGTGCTCATTGAGTAAAGGATTATAAATGAAGCATAATGCATGGCATCACGTAGTTTTGGATAGATTTGATTTCTTGGACGCTTTGTCGTATCTATTTCTGTCTCAAATTTTTGTTACAATATTGAAAATTGAGCTAGATTAACTTGGGCATTGGATTCGTCTCATTCTGAGCTTCAAATCAAAAGTTACGGACGATTTAGTTCAGACATGTCAAGTTGAGTGGTCAGTTAAAGTGATCATTCTAAACAGACAATTGGTGTTCATTAAGTAAAGACTTATAAATGAAGCATAAAGCATGTCATCAAATAGTTTGGATAGATTGGATTACTTGAACACTTTTTCATCTCTATTTCTGTCTCAAATTTTGTTAAAATATAGAAAATTGAGCTTGCTTAACGTGGGCATTATGTTCGTGTCATTCTGAGCTCTAAATCAAAACTGACGGAAAATTTAGTGTGGACATGTCAAGTTGATCGGCCAGTTAATATGATTATTCCAAAAAGATCATTGGTGCTCATTGAGTAAAGGCTTATAAATGAAGCATAATGCATGGTATCACGTAGTTTTGGATAGATTGGATTTCTTGGATGCTTTGTCGTATCTATTTATGTCTCAAATTTTGTTACAATATAAAAAATTGAGCTAGATTAACGTGGGCATTGGATTCGTATCATTCTAAGCTTTAAATCAAAAGTTACGGACGATTTAGTGCGGACAAGTCAAGTTGAGTGGCCAGTTAAAGAGATCATTCTAAACAGATTATTGATGTTCATTAAGTAAAGGCTTATAAATGAAACATAAAGCATGGCTTCAAGTAGTTTGGATAGATTGGATTACTTGGATCCTTTGTCGTCTCTATTTCTCTCTCAAATTTTGTTTAAATATAGAAAATTGAGCTTGCTTAACATGGGTATTGTATTCGTGTCATTATGAGCTCTAAATCAAAACTGGCGGACAATTTAGTGTGGAATGTCAAGTTGATCGGCCAGTTAATATGATTATTCTAAACTGATCATTGGTACTCATTGAGTAAAAACTTATAAATGAAACATAATGCGTGGCGTCAGTCAGTTTGGGTAAGATTGGATTACTTGGACGCATTGTAGTATCTAGTTCTATCTCAAATTTTGTCACAATATAGAAAATTGAACTAGTTTAATGTGGGCATTGAATTTGTGTTATTCTGAGCTATAAATCAAAAGTTACTGACGATTTACTGCGCACATGTCAAGTTGATCATCCAAATAAAGTGATTATTCTAAACAGATCATTGGTGCTCATTGAGTAAAGGCTTATAAATGATGTATAATTCATGGAATCACACAGTTTTGGATAGATTGGATTACTTAGAAGCGTTGTCATCTCTATTTCTATATCAAATTTTGTCAAAATATCGAAATTGAGCTTGGTTAGTGTGGGGATCGGATTCGTGAGTTTCAAAATCTAAATCAAAAGTTACGGACGATTTAGTGCGGACAACTTAAGTTGATCGGCCAATTAAAGTGGTTATTCTTAACTAATCAATTGTGCCCATTGAGTAAAGGCTTATAAATGAAGCATAATGCATGACATCACGCAATTTGGGAAAGATTGGATTACTTCAACGTTTTGTCGTCTCTATTTCTCTCTCAAATTTTTCAAAATATAGAAAATTGAGATAGATTAACGTGGGCATTGGATTTTTTTTCATTCGTAACTCTAAATAAGAAGTTACGGACGATTTAGCGCATACATGTCAAGTTGATTAGCCAGTTAAAGTGATCATTCTAAACTGATCATTGGTGCTCACTAAGTAAAGGCTTGTAAATGAAGCATAAATCATGGCATCATGCATTTTGGGATAGATTGGATTACTTGGACACTTTTTCGTCTCTATTTCTGTTTCAAATTTTCTCAAAATTTAGAAAATTAAGCTAGCTTAGCGTGCGCATTGGATTCGTGTCATTCGGAGTTCATTGAGTAAGGGCTTTGTCGTATCTCGTTCTGTGTCAAATTTTGTCACAATATAAAACATTGAAAAAGCTTAATGTGGACATTGGATTCGTGTCATTCTGAGCTATATATCAAAAGTTACGGATGATTTAGTGCGTACATGTCAAGATGATAGGACAGTTAAAGTGATCATTTTAAACTGATCATAGGTGCTAATTGAGTAAAGGCTTATAATGACGCATAATGCATGGCATCACACCGTTTTGAATATATTGGATTACTTGGGCGCTTTTTCATATCCATTTCTGTCTCAAAATTTGTTAAAATATAGAAAATTGAACTAGCTTAACGTGGGCATTATATTCGTGTGTTTCTGAGCTCTAAATCGAAAAATACACACGATTTAGTGCAGACATGTCAAGTTGATTGGCCAGTTAAAGTGATCATTCTAAACTGATAATTGATGCTCATTAAGTAAAGCCTTATAAATGAAGCATAAATCATGGCACCACGCAGCTTGGGATAGATTGGATTACTTGGACGCTTTGTCGTATCTACTGCTGTCTCAAATTTTTTTTCAAAACATAGAAAATTTAACTAGTTTAATGAGCGCAATGTATTCGTGTCATTCAGAACTATAAATCAAAAGTTACGAATGATTTACTGCGGACATGTCAAGTTGATTGGCCAGTTAAAGTCATCATTCTGAACTGATCAATGGTGCTCATTGAGTAAAGGCTTATAAATGAAGCATAATACATGGTATCACACAGTTTTGGTAGATTGGATTACTTCGACGCTTTGTCGTATCTATTTTTGTCTCAAATTTTGTTACAATATAGAGCATTGAGCTAGCTTATAGTGGGCATTGGATTCGTGTGTTTTGAAGCTCTAAATAGAAAAATACACATGATTTAGTACGGACATGTTAAGTTTATCGACTAGTTAAAGTGATCATTCTTAACTGATCATTGCAGCAGATTAAGTAAAGCCTTATAAATGAAGCATAAAGCATGGCATCACGCAGTTTGGGATAGATTGGATTACTTGGATGCTTTGTCGTATCTAGTTATTTCTCATATTTTTTGACAACATAGAAAATTTAACTAGTTTAATGTGCGCATTGTATTCGTGTCATTCATAGCTATAAATCAAAAATACGGCCGATTTAGTGCGGACATGTAAACTTGATCGGCCAGTTAAAGTGATCATTCTAAACTGATCAATGGTGTTCAATGAGTAAAAGCTTATAAATGAAGCATAATACGTGGCATCACACAGTTTTGGTAGATTGGATTACTTGGATGCTTTGTCCTATCTATTTTTGTCTCAAATTTTGTTACAATATAGATAATTGAGCTAGCTTAACATGTGCATTGGATTAGTGTGTTTCTGAGCGCTAAATTGAAAAATACACGCGATTTAGTACAGACATGTCAAGTTGATCAGCCACTTAAAGTGATCATTCTAAACTGATCATTGGTGCTTATTAAGTAGAGCCTTATAAATGAAGCATAAAGCATGGAATCAAGTAGTTTGGATAGATTAGATTACTTGGACGTTTTGTCGTCCTACTTCTATCTCAAATTTTGTTAAAATATAAAAATTGAGCTAGCTTAACGTGGGCATTGAATTCTTGTCATTCGGAGCTATAAATGAAAAGTTATGGATGATTTAGTGCGGACATGTCAAGTTGATTGGCCAGTTAAAGTGATCATTCTAAACAGATCATTGGTCCTCATTAAGTAAGGCCTTATAAATGAACCATAAATCATGGCACCACGCAGCTTGTGCTAGATTAGATTACTTGGAAGCTTTGTCGTATCTACTTCTGTCTCAAATTGTTTTTACAACATAGAAAATTTAACTAGTTTAATGTGCGCATTGTATTCGTGTAATTCAGAACTATAAATTAAAAGTTACGGATGATTTAGTGCGGACATGTCAACTTGATCGGCCAGTTAAAGTCATCATTCTAAACTGATCAATGGTGCTCATTGAGTAAAGGCTTATAAATGAAGCATAATACACGGCATCACACAGTTTTGGTAGATTGGATTACTTGGACGCTTTGTCATATCTATTTTTTTCTCAAATTTTGTTACAATCTAGAAAATTGAGCTAGCTTAATGTGGGCATTGGATTCTTGTGTTTCTGAGCTCTAAATCGAAAAATACACATGATTTAGTACATACATGTCAAGTTGATCGGCTAGTTAAAGTGATCATTCTAAACTGATCATTGGTGCTCATTAAGTAAAGCCTTATAAATGAAGCAAAAAGCATGGCATCACGCAGTTTGGGGTAAATTGGATTACTTGGACGCTTTGTCGTATCTAGTTATGTCTCAAAAACTTTTCACAACATCGAAAATTTAACTAGATTAATGTGCACATTGTATATCGCGTCATTTAGAACTATAAATGAAAAGTTACGGGTGATGTAGTGCGGACATGTCAACTTGATTGGCCAGTTAAAGTGATCATTCTAAACTGATCAATGGTGCTCATTGAGTAAAGGCTTATAAATGAAGCATAATACATGGCATCACACAGTTTTGGTAGATTGGATTACTTGGACGCTTTGTCATATCTATTTTTGTCTCAAATTTTGTTACAATATAGAAAATTGAACTAGCTTAATGTGGGCATTGGATTCGTGTGTTTCTGAGCTCTAAATCAAAAAATAAACGTGAGTTAGTACGCACATGTCAAGTTGATTGGCTATTTAAAGTGATAATTTTAAACTGATCATTGGTGCTCATTAAGTAAAGCCTTATAAATTAAGCATAAAGCATGGTATCACGCAGTTCGGGATAGATTGGATTACTTGGACGATTTGTCGTATCTAGTTCTGTCTCAAATTTTTTCACAACATAGAAAATTTAACTAGTTTAATGTGCGCATTATATTCGTGTCATTCAGAGCTATAAATTAAAAGTTACGGCCGATTTAGTGCGGTCATGTAAACTTGATCGGCCAGTTAAAGTGATCATTCTAAACTGATCAATGGTGCTCAATGAGTAAAGGCTTATAAATGAAGCATAATACATGGCATCACATAGTTTTGGTAGATTGGATTACTTGGACTCTTTGTCATATCTATTTTGTCTCACATTTTGTTATAATATAAAAAATTGAGCCAGCTTAACGTGGGCATTGGATTCGTGTGTTTTTGTGCTCTAAATTGAAAAATACACATGATTTTTTACGGACATGTCATGTTGATTGGCCACTTAAAGTGATCATTCTAAACTGATCATTGGTGTTCATTAAGTAAAGGCTAATAAATGAAGCATAATGCCTGTAATCAAGTAGTTTGGATAGATTAGATTACTTGGACGTTTTGTCGTCCTACTTCTGTCTCAAATTTTGTTAAAATATCGAAAATTGAGCAAGCTTAACGTGGGCATTGAATTCGTATCATTCTGAAATCTAAATGAAAAGTTATGGACGATTTAGTGCGGACATGTCAAGTTTGGCCAGTTAAAGTGATCATTATAAACAGATCATTGGTCCTCATTAAGTAAAAGCTTATAAATGAAGCATAAAGCATGTCATCACGCAGTTTGGGATATATTGGATTACTTTGATGCTTTGTTGTATCTAGTTTTGACTCAAATTTTGTCACAGTACAGAAAATTGAACTAGCTTAACGTGGGCATTGGATTCATGTCATTTTAAGCTCTAAATCAAAAGTTACAGACGATTTAATGCGGACAGTCAAGTTGTTCGGCCAGTGAAAGTGACCATTCTAAATGGATCATTGGTGCTGATTAAGTAAAGGCTTATAAATGAAGCACAATTTTAGCATCAAACAGTTTTGGATAGATTGGACTACTTGGATGCTCTGTCGTATCTATTTCTGTCTCAAATTTTGTTACAATATAGAAAATTGAGCTAGCTTACCGTGGGCATTGGATTCGTGTGTTTCTGAGCTCTATATTAAATGTTATGTACAATTCAGTGTGGACACGTCAAGTTGATCGGCCAGTTAAAGTGATCATTCTAAATTGATCATTGGTGATCATTAAGTAAAGGCTTATAAATGAGGCATAAACCAAGGCATCACGCCATTTGGGATAGATTGGATTACTTGGATGCTTTGTCGTATGTAGTTCTGTTTACAATTTTGTCAAAATATAGAAAATATAATTAGCTTAATGTGGGCATTGGATTTGCGTTATTCTGAGATATAAATCAATAGTTATGGACGATTTAGTGTAGACATGACAAGTTGATCGGCCGGTTAAAATGATCATTATAAACTGATCATTGGTACTCATTCTGTAAAGGCTTATAAATGAAGTATAATGCATGGCATCACGTAGTTTTAGATAGATTGGATTACTAGGACGCTTTGTCGTATCTATTTCTGTCTCAAATTTTGTTACAAAACAGAAAATAGAGCTACCTTAACGTGGGCATTGGATTCGTGTGCGTACATGTCAAATTGATCGGCCAGTAAAGTGATCATTCTAAACTAATCATTAGTGCTCATTGAGTAAAAACTTATAAATGAAACATAACATGTGGCATCACGCAGTTTTCGATCGAATGGATTACTTGGATGCTTTATTGTCTCTACTTCTATCTTAAATTTTCTCAAAATATAGAAAATTTATCTAGTTTAACATGAGCATTGGATTTGTTTCATTCTGAGCTCAAAATCAAAAGTTATGGACAATTTACTGTACACATGTCAAGTTGATCGGCCAGTTAATATGATTATTCCAAACTGATCATTGGATTACTTTAACGTTTTGTTGTATCTAGTTCTGTTTCAAATTTTTTCACAATATAGAAAATTGAATTAGCTTAATGTGGGCATTCGATTTGTGTCATTCTGAGATACAAATCAAAAGTTATGGACGATTTAGTGCAAATATGACAAGTTGATCGGCCGGTTAAAATGATCATTCTAAACTGTTCATTGGTGTTCATTGAGTCAAAGCTTATAAATGAAAATAATGCATGGCATCATGCAGTTTTGAATAGATTGGATTACTTGGACGCTTTCTCATATCTATCTTGGTCTCAAATTTTGTCACAATATAGAAAATTGAACAAGATTAATGTGGGCGTTGGATTCCTGTCATTCTCAGCTATAAATCAAAAGTTATGGACGATTTGGTGCACACATGACAAGTTGATCCCCCGGTTAAAATGATCATTCTAAAATGATCATTCTAAACTAATCATTGGTGCTCATTGAGTAAAGGCTTATAAATGACGCATATTGCGTGGTATCACGCAGTTTGGGATGGATTGAATTGCTTGGACAGTTTTTCGTATATATTTTGTCTCAAATTTTGTCATAATATAGAAAAATGAACTTGTTTAATGTGCGCACTGGATTCGTGTCATTATGAGCTATACATCTAAAGTTACGGATGATTTTGTGCAGACATGTCAAGTTGATCAGGCAGTTAAAGTGATCATTCTAAACTAATCATTGGTGCTCATTGAGTAAAGGCTTATGAATAAAGTATAATGCATGGCATCACACAGTTTTGGATAGATTAGATTACTTGGACGGTTTGTCGTTTCTGCTTCAGTCTAAAATTTTGTCAAAATATAGAAAATTTATCTTGTTTAACGTGGGCATAGGGTTCGTGTCATTTTGAGTTCAAAATCAAAAGTTATGAACGATTTACTGTAGACATGTCAAATTTATCGGCCAATTAATATGATTATTCTAAACTGATCATTGGTACTCATTGAGTAAAGGGTTATAAATGATGCATAATACATGGTATCATACAGTTTTGGATAGATTGGATTACTTGTACGCTTTGTCGTATTTATTTTTGTCTCAAATTTTGTTACAATATATAAAATTGAGCTCGCTTAACGTGTGCATTGGATTCGTATCATTCTTAATTCTAAATCAAAAGTTACAGGCGATTTAGTGCTAAAATGTCAAGTTGGGTGGCCAATTAAAGTGATCATTCTAAAAAGATCATTGGTGCTCATTGAGAAAAGGCTTATAAATGAAGCATAATGCATGGAATCACATAGTTTTGGATAGATTGGATTACTTGTACGGTTTTTCGTATCTAATTTTGTATCAAATTTTGTCACAATAAAGAAAACTGAACTAGCTTAACGTGGGCATTGGATTATGTCATTCTGATCACTAAATCAAAAGTAAAAGACGATTTAGTGCGGACATGTCAAGTTGATCGGCAAGTGAAAGTGATCATTCAAAACATATCATTGGTGCTGATTGATCAAAGGCTTGTAAATGAAGCACAATGCATAGCATCACACATTTTTGGATAGATTGGCTTACTTGAACGCTTTGTCGTATCTATTTCTGTCTCAAATTTTGTTACATGATAGAAATTTGAGCTAGCTGAATGTGGGCATTGGTTTCGGGTGTTTCTAAGCTCTAAATCAAAAGTTATAGACGATTGAGTGCGGACATGTCAAGTTGATCGGCGAGTTAAAATGATCATTTTAAACTGGTCATTCGTGCTCATTAAGTGAAGGCTTTTAAATGAGTCATAAAGAATGGCATCACGTAGTTTGGGATAGATTGGATTACTTGAACGATTTGCCGTATCTAGTTCTGTTTCAAATTTTGTCAGAATATAGAAAATTGAATTAGCTTAATATGGGCATTGGATTCATGTCATTCTGAGCTATAAATCAAAAGTTATGTACGATTTAGTGCAGACATGAAAAGTTGATCGGCCGGTTAAAATGATCATTCTAAACTGATCATTGCTGATCATTGAGTAAATGCTTATAAATGAAGCATAATGAATGGCATCACGCAGTTTGGGATAGATTGAATTACTTGGACAGTTTGTCGTATATAGTTATTTTTCAAAATTTTTCGCAGTATAGAAAATTGAACTGGTTTAATGTGGGCATTGGATTCGTTTCATTCTGAGCCATAAATCAAAAGTTACGGATGATTTAGTGCATACATGACAAGTTGATCGGCCGGTTAAAATGATCGTTATAAATTGTGTATTGGTGCTCATTGAGTAAAAGCTTATCAATGAAAAATAATGAATGGAATCACAAAGTTTGGGATGGATTGGATTACTTGGACGTTTTGTCGCATTTATTTTTGTCTCAAATTTTGTCACAATATAGAAAATTGAGCTAGGTTAATATAGGCGTTGGATTCGTGTCATTCTGAGGTATAAATCAAAATTTATGGATGATTTATTACATACATGACAAGTTGATCGGCCAATTAAAATGATCATTCTAAACTGATCATTGGTGCTCATTGAGTAAAGGCTTATAACTGAAGCATAGTGCATGGCATCACGCAGTTTGGGATATATTGAATTACTTGGACAGTTTGTCGTATATAGTTTTGTCTAAAATTTTTTCAAAATATAGAAAATTGAGCTTGATTAACGTGGGCATTGGACTCGTGTCATTCTAATCTCTAAACCAAATCTTACGAACGATTTGGTGTGGACATGTCAAGTTGAATGGCCAATTAAAGTGATCATTTTAAACAGATCATTGGTGCTCATTAGGAAAAGGCTTATAAATGAAGCATAAAGCATGGCATCACGCAGTTTTGGATAAATTGGATTACTTAGACGCTTTGTCATAACTAGTTTTGTCTCAAATTTTGTCACAATATAGAAAATTGATCTACATAATGTGAGCATTGGATTCATTTTGAGCTCTAAATAAAAAGTTATGGACGATTTAGTTCGAACATGTCAAGTTGATCAGCTAGTGAAAGTGATCATTCTAAATGGATCATTGGTGCTGATTCACGAAACTGTTATAAATGAAGCAAAAAGATTGAATTGCTTAGATGCTTTGTCGTATCTATTTCAGTCTCAAATTTTGTTACACTATAGAAAATTGAGCTAGCATAACGTGGGCTATGGTTTTGTGTGTTTTTGAGCTCTAAATCAAAAGTTAGGGACGATTTAGTGCGGACATGTCATGTTGATTGACGACTTAATATGATCATTATAAACTGATCATTGGTGCACATTAAGTAAATGGTTATAATTGAGGCATAAAGAATGGCATCACGCATTTTGGGATAGATTGGATTACTTGTACACTTTGTCGTATCCAGTTCCGCTTCAAATTTTATCACAATATAGAAATTTGAAATAGTTTAATGTGGGCTTTGGATTCGTGTCATTCTGAGCTATAAATCAAAAGTTATGGAGAATTTAGTGCATACATGACAAGTTGATCGGGCAGTCAAAATGATCATTCTAAACTGATAATTGGTGATCATTGAGTAAAAGCTTAAAAATAACAAATAATGCTTGGCATCATGCAGTTTAAGATGGATTGGCTTACTTGGACGCTGTGTCGTATCTATTTCTATCTTAAAAATTTTCACAATATAGAAAATTGAGCTAGCTTAATGTGGACATTGGATTCGTGTCATTCTGAGCTCTAAATCAAAAGTTACAAACAATTTAGTGGGGACATGTCAAGTAGATCGGCCAGCTAAAGAGATCATTCTAAGCTGATTATTGGTGCTCATTGAGTAATGGCTTAGAAATGAATCATAATGCATGACATCATTCAATTTGGGATAGATTAGATTATTTGGATGCTTTGTCGTATCTATTTCTCTCTCAAATTTTTCGCAATATAGAATATTAAACTAGCTTAATGTGGGCATTGGATTCGTGTCATTTTGAGCTATAAATAAAAACTTATGAACGATATAGTGCATACATGTCAAGTTGATCGCCCAGTTAAATTAATAATTATTATAAACTGATCGTTGGTGCTCGTTGAGTAAAATCTTATAAATGAAGAATAATGCATGGCATGACGCAGTTTGGGATGGACTGGATTAGTTGGATGCTTTGTCGTATCTATTTTTGTCTCAAATTATGTCACAATATCGAAAATTGAGCTAGATTAATGTGGGCATTGGATTCGTGTCATTCTGAGATTTAAATCAAAAGTTACAAACGATTTAGTGCGGACATGTCAAGTTGATTGGCCAGTTAAAGTGATCATTCTAAACTGATCATTGCTTCTCATTGAGTAAAGGCTTATAAATGAAGCATAATGCATAACATCACACAGTTTTGGATAGATTGGATTACTTGTACGCTTTGTCGTATCTATTTTTGTCTCAAAATTTTTTATACTATAGCTAATTGAGTGAGCTTAACGTGGGAATTGGATTCGTGTGTTTATAAGCTCTAAATCAAAACTTACAGATGTTTTAATGTGGAAATGTCAAGTTGATCGGCGAGTTAAAATGATCATTTTAAACTGATCGTTGGTGTTCATTAAGTAAAGGCTTATAAATGAGGCTTAAAGCATGGCATCACTCAGTTCAGGATTGATTGGATTACTTGGACGCTTTGTTGTATCAACTTATGTTTCAAACTTTGTCACAATATAGAAAATTGTACTAGGTTAATATGGGAATTGGATTCATGTCGTTCTGAGCTATAAATAAAAAGTTATGAACAATTTAGTGCAGACATGACAAGTTGATCGGCCAGTTAAAATGATCATTCTAAACTGATCAATTGTGCTCATTGAGTAAAAGCTTATAAATGAAAAATAATGCATGGCTTCACGCAGTTTGGTATGGATTGGATTATTTGAACGCTTTGTCGAATCTATTTCTGTCTCAAATTTTATCACGATATAGAAAATTGAGCTAGCTTAACGTGGACATCTGATTCTCTTCATTCTGAACTCTAAATCAAAAGTTATGGATGATTTAGTGCGGACATGTCAAGTTGATCGGCCAATTAAGGTGATCACTCTAAACAGATCACTGGTGCTCATTAAGTAAAGGCTTATAACTGAAGCATAATGCATGGCATCACACAGTTTTGGATAGTTTATATTACTTGGACGCTTTAGCATATCTATTTCTATCTAAAATTTTGTTACAAATATAGAAAATTTAGCTAGCTTAACGTGGGCATTGGATTTGTGTCATTCTGAGCTCCAAATAAAAAGTTACTGACGATTTAGTATGGACTTGTCAAGTTGATTGCCAGTTAAAAGTGATCATTCTAAACTGATCACTCGTGCTGATTGAGTATAGGCTTATAAATTAAGCATAATTCATGGCATCAGAGAGTTTAGGATATATTGAATTATGTATTTCTGACTCAAATTTTCTTACACTCTAAAAAATTGAGTAAGCTTAACGTGGGCATTGGATTCGTGTGTTTCTCATCTCTAAATCAAACGTTATAGACGATTTAGTGCGTACATGTCAAGTTTATCGGCCAGTAAAAGTGATCATTCTAAACTGATCATTCTAAACTGATCATTGGTGCTGATTGAGTAAAGTCTTATAAATGAAGCACAATGCATAACATCACATAGTTTTTGATAGATTGGATTACTTGAACGCTTTTTCGTATCTATATCTGTCTCAAATTTTGTTACACTATAGAAAATTGAGCTAACTTAACGTGGGCATTGTGATGGGGACATCAAGTCGTACGGCCGGCCAGGAGACCAGACTGGCCGACCAGGGAGCTTGCCCGAGACAGCCGGGCCATTTGGCACCTCTGCCGGCCCAAGCGGTACCGCCGGACCCTCGACCAACAAAACCGGACCGATCAGCATTGCCGGCAGAGAGGCCCAAACCCCCAGCACAATTGGTGGTGACGTGGATGACACCGCCGGTCCCCTTGGTGACGCCGCCGACTCCGGGATCAACTTGGCCTGTCCAGAAGGCATTCCGGCCAGCACCTCGCACAGTCCACCCGGTACAGCCGATCCAGCCAAGTACACGGGTATTTCAACATCTACACAAGGGGACTCAGACCAGATAAGCTACCAGCTTCAGGACATGCATCTAGAGGAAGTCTCTACACCAGTGGTGCCACCAGAGCAATGACAAGGAGCAGATCAAGAGCACTCTTCCACAAGTTCAGCTTATGGGTCGACAAGCTCCTAGAGGAAGATCGACTAAGGACAGTGGGACAGAAGTGCAAAGAAGAGTCCAAAGGCTTCTCAACAATGCAAGGGACTTCAGAGACTTGGGCTTTAGTGGCAAGAGAGGTCAAGGCCCAAAGATTCCTAACCCTACTCCAAGTCGAAGACTAGGAGCAAGGCGCGTGCATGCCACAAGGACGGCCACCTTCCATTTCTTGGCCATGAGGTAAGAAAGGTAAGTTTTCAATTCGAATATATGCCTCTTTCTGTTTTGCAGGGTAGGATCTAGATTGTTTACATTTTTGAGTCAAAGACATTTTAGGAATATGTCCTTTTTCAGTTATGCACTTTTGTACATTTTCCATTTGTGCACTTTTGTAAACTTTCCTTTTCTTTCTTTGAGTCGACCCTAGAAGGTCAAGCAGTCGAGCATATTAATAAGGCTCCTTCCAGCATTGTAGTTCGACAACTTTTTTGATATTAATAAAGTAGAACTTTCTTCCTACAAGCTTTCTCTCAAAAGAGACTTGTGCGCTTAGAACCTAGTTGAGACCAGCCCTCCTAGCTCTAAGTTTGTGATTTATCACGAGATTCATCACCCCTCGTGTGGTTCACTTCACCCTTCCATCTCATACCAACCAGAAAACCCCTATCCGGAAGCTTAAGGTCGAGTTTCTCACCTAACCTTTCCAAACAGCCCACGTGCATCCAAGCCTTGAATCGAGGCTTGTATCATTTTGGTATCAGAGCTTAAAGCTCCTAAACCAGGTTGTTTCTATCCTTTCACTAGTCTTGTTTTTCGTTCTTGCATTAGTTTAAGTCGCATTCAAGAAAAAAAAAATAACATCAAACTCCAAACCGAGTTCATCTAGCTTCTACGTGTATCACTAGGGCTTAGATTCACTTTTGCATTGCCATTCACGTTTTCCTTTTTGTTCAAATCATATTTCCATTATTTTTAAGTTAAATTAAAAAGAAAAGAAAAAGAAAATAGGAAAAATACCAAAAGAATTCGAATTGGACAGCTAGCACAAGTTGTAGGAAGTTTCCATTTTTCTAAACTTTCCTTTTTTCATTTTTTTCCTTTTTCTCAACTTTTTCCTTTTTGCAAATTCGAATTCCCCTATAAAAGAAAACCCTCCTAATCCAGTTAGGAGCAAAATAACTTGTGTTTCTTTCTTGTAGCACAATGGCACAAGAGAATAGAGATGCAGCCGAGGCCATGATGGCCATGTTCACCACCCTCCGAACGCAACTCGCATCAATAGGCGAGAGGTTGGAGCGCATGGAGAGGCCTGTGAGATTCCAAGCCATAAGGCACGTGATGGCTGAGAAAGACCGTGCTGAGGGTCCTGAGCACCTTAGGACATGGCACGAACAGGAAGAGCCCCAGCCAGATGGAGATGAGGATGCACAGCCTCATCACTATCACCCTAGGCCGAGAGGACCTCCACGGCAACCAGAGGCAGAAGGTGATGGCTTCGAGCCATATGGTCATCACCAGAGACAAAGGATGCCTCCTAGACATCATGAGGATGGAGATGAACACGCCTATAACCGGGTAACTCATCCTGATGTCAAGTTAACACCTCCTAGTTTTGCAGGAAAAGTAGACCCCAAAGCCTATCTTGATTGGGAGAGGAGGATGAACCACATCTTCGATCACTACAACCAACCAGGCCCTAGGAGAGTCTCCATGGCAGTAGCACAACTCACGGACAGTGGCCTCATCTGGTGGGATCGTGAGGTGTCTGACCGAAGGAGGAAAAGATTGAGGCCCGTAGACTCATGGGTCGACATGAAAGACCTCATGAGAAAAAAGTTTGTTCCACCATATTTTCATAGAGATTTGCAACGACGTTTTCGTAGTCTTAAGCAGGGAATCAGATCAGTAGAGGAGTACTATAAAGAATTTGAAAGACTAAGGAACAGGCTGGAACTCAATGACGATGAGGAAGCTTTGATGGCGAAATTCTTGGATGGACTTCAAGAAAGAATCAGCCGCAAGGTGGAAAGGCAAATCTACAATGACTCCGAGGACTTGTTCCACCTATCTGTCCAGGCTGAGCAGCACATCAAACGTAAGAGCCAAGACATCCGCAGCAAGCCTAAGATGCCTTGGGCACCAAGCAACATTCCCAAGCCCGTAGACAAAGGCAAAGGCATAGAGATCGAGTCACGGTTTAATAGCGAGCTCCCTGAGCCAACCCGTGACCAGAGAGAGCCTAGTAAGTCCTCTAACCCTCAAAGATCACGTGACATTACTTGTTTCAAGTGTAGGGGTCGTGGACACATCTCAAGGGAATGTCCAAACAACTGGGTCATGTTGATTACGGAAGCTGGAGAGTATGAATCCAAAGATGAAGAAGACTATGAACCAGAAGGAGAATACGGTGACATTGAGTACCCTGATGTGGGGGAAGTGCTGGTCACTAGACGCATTCTCAGTGCAATGGTGGATCCCTCAGAGACCATCCAGAGGGAGAACATCTTCCACAGCCGTTGCACCATCAAGGGCAAGGTATGTAACCTCATCACAGATGGTGGTTCTTGCACTAACGTTGCTAGTGCGTACATGGTTGATAAGCTAGGTCTAGAGAAGACAAGGCACCCTCAACCATATAGACTGAGATGGCTCGATGAAAACGTGGAGCTCAAGATCCATGAGCAAGTCACTGTGCCATTCAGTGTGGGCAAGTACCAAGACCAAGTCGTGTACGACGTGGTGCCCATGCAAGCCGGCCATCTTCTGCTAGGAAGGCCATGGCAGTTTGACAAAGAGACCAGGCATGATGGCCGAACCAATCTCTACACTTTTGTGCATGACAAAAGGAAGGTCAGCCTAGCTCCTCTTACACCTGCCCAGGTACACGAGCTACAACTCCAAATGAGTAAGAAAAAGAAAATTATCAAGTCTAATTTTCTTATTCAACCCAGCCATGTCCGGAGAGCTTTAGCCTCGAAGGATTTAATGTTACTAATGGTCTTCAAAGAAATTTTGAGTATAGAAAAAGAACAGGTAGAGCTACCTCCTGAAGCAGCAACTCTCCTCAACAAGTTCCAGGATGTGTTCCCAGAGGAGATACCAGCAGGCTTGCCCCCTTTACGTGGCATAGAACACCAGATCGACCTAGTGTCCGGAGCAGCCCTGCCCAACCGGCCAGCCTACCGGACGAGTCCAGAGGATTCTAAGGAGCTTGAGAAGCAAGTCAAGGAGCTCCTGGAGAAAGGCTATGTTCGAGAGAGCCTCAGTCCATGTGCTGTACCAGTGCTACTAGTGCCCAAGAAGGATGGGACTTGGCGAATGTGCGTGGACTGCCGAACAATCAACAACATCACAGTCAAGTACCGGCATCTGATACCACGGCTGAATGACATGCTAGATGAGCTGAGTGGAGCCACGGTCTTCTCCAAGATAGACCTCAAGAGTGGATACCACCAGGTCAGGATGAAGGAAGGTGATGAGTGGAAGACTGCTTTCAAGACAAAGCAAGGACTCTACGAGTGGACAGTCATGCCATTCGGCTTGACTAATGCACCAAGCACCTTCATGTGCCTTATGAACCAAGTTCTTAGGACGTACATCAGTAAGTTCGTTGTAGTTTATTTCGATGACATATTACTTTATAGTAAATGCTTAAGGGATCACCTCACACATCTTAAGTTGGTGCTTAAAACCCTTCGACAAGAAGAGCTTTATGCCAATCTCAAGAAGTTCATCTTTTGTACTGATAAACTTGTCTTATTAGGTTTTGTTGTAAGTTCACAGGGCCTACAGGTTGATGAAGAGAAGATTCGAGCCATACAAGAATGGCCAACACCAAGCAACGTCAGCAAGGTAAGGAGTTTCCACGGTCTGGCCAGCTTCTACCAGAGATTCGTGCCCAACTTCAGCAGTATTGCCTCACCATTGATGGCAGTAGTGGAGTAGAACGTGGGATTCAGCTGGGGAGAAGCTCAGGAGAAGGCATTCCAGGCCTTGAAGGACAGCCTTACACATGCACCAATGCTAGTCCTGCCCTACTTTAACAAGACGTTTGAAGTGGAGTGTGATGCCTCAGGAATAGGCATATGAGCAGTGCTAACCCAAGGAGGGAGGCCAGTGGCATACTTCAGTGAGAAGCTAGGTGGTGCCTCACTGAACTACCCCAGTTATGACAAGGAGCTTTATGCCCTTGTCCGAGCATTGGAGACTTGGCAGCATTACTTGCTGTCCAAGGAGTTTGTGATCCACACTGATCACGAGACTCTCAAACACCTCAGAGGGCAAACCAATCTCAAGAGAAGACATGGCAGGTGGATGGAGTTCATAGAGACCTTTCTGTAAGTCATCAAGTACAAGAAGGGCAAAGACAATGTGGTAGCCGATGCACTATTAAGGAGGTTTGCCTTGATATCCGCCATGGAGGCAAAGGTCCTAGGATTCAAGCACATCAAGGACCTATACAAGGATGATCCTGACTTTGCTGAGAGCTACAAGGAGTGTGGCATAGGGAGTCATGGCAAATTTTACATCCATGAGGGATTCTTGTTCCGAGAGAGAAGGCTGTGCATACCACAAGGATCACTACGAGAGCTTATCATCCGAGAAGCTCACGGAGGAGGACTCATGGGCCACTTTGGTGTCGACAAGTCTCTAGCAGTGGTCAAGGAGCACTTCTACTGGCCACACATCAAAAGGTTAGTAGAAGCCCATTGTGCAAGGTGCATCACATGCAAAAAGGCGAAGTCCCGAGTGCACCCTCACAGGTTGTATCTCCCACTGCCCATACCCACACATCCATGGGTAGACATCTTAATGGACTTCGTTCTAGGTCTGCCCAAGATCAACCACAAGGATGCAATCTTTGTAGTGGTGGACAGATTCTCCAAGATGGCACACTTCATTCCGTGTGCCAATGTCAATGATGCCACACAAACAGCCGAGCTGTTTTTCAGGGAGATAGTATGGCTTCATGGAGTGCCAAGGACCATCATATCAGACAGGGACACCAAGTTCCTCAGCCATTTCTGGAGGACCCTTTGGAGGAAGCTAGGCACGAAGCTACTCTTCTCTACCACCTGCCATCCTCAAACCGATGGCCAAACTGAAGTTGTCAACCGGACACTATCAACTCTTCACAGGACTACACTAGGGAAGAACCTCAAGACTTGGGTGGAAAGCCTGCCATTCATAGAGTTTGCTTACAACCGAGCCGTGCACTCAGCAACCAAGAAGACACCCTTTGAAGTAGTATACGACTTCAACCCTCTCACCCAATTGGAGCAAACGCCATTGCCACCAACAGAAATGACCAACCTCAACGGAGCATCCAAGGCAGAGTTCATAAGGAAGTTACACCAGAAGGTAGCAGAAGAGGACTGGGCAGTATGTGACTCATGCTAACAAGGGAAGAAAGGAGGTGATCTTTCAACCAGGCGATTGGGTGTGGCTACACCTACGGCAGGAGAGGTTCCCCAACCTAAGGAGTTCCAAGCTAGCACCAAGAAGAGATGGACCATTCAGAGTGCTGGAGAGGATCAACAACAAAGCCTACCGGATCGAGATCCCAGGTGAGTTTAATGTGTCCAACACGTTCAACGTAACTGACTTAGCCCCTTTCCATGCAGATGAACCAGTTTTGAGGTCAAAACCTACTGAAGAGGGAGGGGATGATGGGGACATTAGGTCGTATGGCTGGCCAGGAGACCAGACTGGCCGACCAGGGAGCTTGCTCGAGACAGCCGGGCCATTTGGCACGTCTGCCGGCCCAAGCGGTACCGCCGGACCCTCGACCAACAGAACCGGACCAATCAGCAATGCCGGCGGGGAGGCCCAAACCTCCGGCACAATTGGTGGCGACGTGGATGACACCGCCGGTACCCTTGGTGACACCGCCAACTCCGGGATCAGCTTGGCCGGTCCAGAAGGCATTCCGGCCATCACCTCGCACAGTCCAGCCGATCCAGCCGAGTACACGGGCATTTCAGCATCTACACAAGGAGACTCGGACCAGATAAGCTACCAGCTTCAGGACATGCATCTAGAGGAAGTCTCTACACCAGTGGTGCCACCAGGAGTAATGACAAGGAGCAGATCAAGAGCACTCTTCCACAAGTTCAGCTTGGGTCGACAAGCTCCTAGAGGAAGATCGACTAAGGACAGTGGGACAGAAGTGAAAAGAAGAGTCCAAGGGCTTCTCAACAATGCAAGGGAGTTCAGAGACTTGGGCTTTAGTGGCAAGAGAGGTCAGGGCCCAAAGATTCCTAACCCTACTCCAAGTCGAAGACTAGGAGCAAGGCGCGTGCATGCCACAAGGACGGCCACCTTCCATTTCTTGGCCATGAGGTAAGAAAGGTAAGTTTTCTATTCGAATATATGCCTCTTTCTTTTTTGCAGGGTAGAATCTAGATTGTTTACATTTTTGAGTCAAAGACATTTTAGGAATAGGTCCTTTTTCGGTTATGCACTTTTGTACATTTTCCATTTGTGCACTTTTGTAAACTTTCTTTTTCTTTCTTTGAGTCGACCCTAGAAGGTCAAGCTGTCGAGCATATTAATAAGGCTCCTTCCAGCATTGTGCGATAAATCTATTTCTGTCTCAAATTTTGTTACACTTTCGAAAATTGAGCTAGCTTAACGTGGGCATTGGATTCGTGTCATTTTGTGCTCTAAATAAAAAGTTACGGACGATTTTGTGCAGATATTTCAAGTTGATTTGCCAGTTAAAGTGATCATTCTAAACAGATCATTGGTGCTCATTAACTAAAGGCTTATAAATGAAGCATAAAGCATGGCATCAAGTACTTTGGATAGATTGGATTTCTTGGACGCTTTCTCGTCTCTATTTCTATCTCAAATTTTGTCAAAGTATAGAAAACTGAGCTTGCTTAACATGGGCGTTAGATTCATGTCATTTTGAGTTCTAAATCAAAATTTAAGTACGATTTAGTGTAGACATGTCAAGTTGATCGACCATTTAAAATGATCATTGGTGCTCATTGAGTAAACGCCTATATATGAAGAATAAATCATGGCATCACATAGTTTGGGATGGACTGGATTATTTAAACGCATTGTCGTATCTATGTATTTCTCAAATATTGTCGCATTATAGAAAATTGAGCTAGCTTAACGTGGGCATTGGATTCTTGTCATTTTGAGCTCTAAATAAAAAGTTACAGACGATTTAGTGTGGACATGTCAAGTTGATCGGCGAGTTAAAGTTATCATTCTAAACTGATCATTGGCGCTCATTGAGTAAAGACTTATAAATGAAGCATAATGCATGGCATCACACAGTTTGGGATAGATTTGATTTCTTGGACGCTTTTTCATATCTATTTTTGTCTTATATTTTGTCACAATATAAAAAATTGAACTATTTTAATGTGGGCAATTGATTGTTGTCATTCTGAGCTATAAATCAAAAGTTATGGAAGATAAAGTTCAGACATGTCAAGTTGATTGGGCAGTTAAAATGATCATTCTAAACTGATTGTTGGTGCTCATTGAGTAAATGCTTATAAATGAAGAATAATGCATTGCATCATGCAGTTTAGGATGGACTGGATTAGTTAGACACTTATTTCTGTTTCAAATTTGGTCACAATACAGTAAATTGAGCTAGCTTAAAGTGGGCATTGGATTCGTGTCAATCTGAGCTTTAACTCAAAAGTTACGGACGATTTATTGCGGACATGTCAAGTGGAACGGCCAGGTAAAGTGATCATTGTGAACTTATCATTGGTGCTTATAGAGTAAAAACTTATAAATGGAGCATAATGCATCGCATCACACTGTTTTGGATAGATTGGATTACTTGGACACTTTGTCGTATCTATTTGTGTCTAAAATTTTGTTACACTATAGAAAATTGAGCTACCTTAACTTGGGCATTGGATTTGTGTCAGTCTGAGCTCTATATCAAAAGTTACGGACGATTTTGTGTAGACATTTCAAGTTGATTGGCTAGTTAAACTGATCATTCTAAACTGGTCATTGGTGCTGATTGAGTAAAGGCTTATAAATGAAGCATAATGCATGGAATCACACAGTTTTGGATACATTGGATTACTTTGATGCTTTTTCATATCTATTTCTGTTTCAAATTTTGTTACACTTTAGAAAATTGAGCTAGCTTAACGTGAGCATTGGATTCGTCTCATTCCGAGCTCTAAATCAAAAGTTACGTACGATTTAGTGCGGACATTTCAAGTTGATCGGCCAGTTAATATTATCATTCTAAACTGATAATTCGTGTTCATTAAGTAACGGCTTTTAAATGAAGTATAATGCATGGCATCACACAGTTTTGGATAGGTTGGATTATTTGGATGCTTTGTCATATCTAATTTTGTCTCAAATTTTGTTACAATATAAAAAATTTAGCTAGCTTAATGTGGGCATTGGATTTGTGTCATTCTAAAATCTAAATCAAAAGTTACAGATGACTAGTGCGACATGTCAAGTTGAGCGGGCAGTTAAAATGATCATTCTAAACAGATCATTGGTGCTCATTAAGTAAAGGCTTATAAATGAAGTATAAAGCATGACATCAAATAATTTGGATAGATTGGATTACTTGGACATTTTGTTGTCTCTATTTCTTTCTCAAATTTTGTCAAAATATAGAAAATTGAGTTTGCTTAGCGTGGGCATTGGATTTGTGTCATTATGAGCTCTGAATCAAAAGTTACGGACAATTTAATGTGGACATGACAGGTTGATAGGCCATTTAGTATGATTATTATAAACTGATCATCCGTGCTCATTAAGTAAAAGCTTATAAATGAAAAATAATGCATGGCATCACACCATTTATGATTGATTGGATTACTTGAATGCTTTGTCATATCTATTTCCGTCTCAAATTTTATCACAATATCGAAAACTGGACTAGCTTAATGTGTGCATTGGATTCGTGTCATTCTTAGCTACAAATCAAAAGTTATGGATGATTTAGTGAAGACATGTCACGTTGATTCGCCAATTAAAATGATCGTTTTAAACTGATCATTGGTGCTCATTAAGTAAAGGCTTATAACTGAAGCATAATGCATGGCATCACACAGTTTTGGATAGATTAGATTACTTGGACGCTTTAGCGTATCAATTTATTAATCAAACTTTATCACACTATAGAAAATTGAGCTAGCTTAACGTGGGCATTGAATTCGTGCCATTCTGAGCTCTAAATAAAAAGTTACGGACGATTTAGTGCGAACATGTCAATTTTATCGGCCAGTTAAAGTGATCATTCTAAATTGAGCATTAGTGCTCATTGAGTAAAGGCATATAAATAAAGCATAATGCATGGATCAACACAGTTTGGGATTGATTGGATTACATGGACGCTTTGTCGTACCTAGTGCTGTCTAAAACTTTGTCACAATATAGAATATTTAACTAGCTTAATGTGGGCAATTTATTCGTGTCAATCAGAGCAATAAATCAAAAGTTATTGACGATATAGTGCATACATGTCAAGTTGATCGACCAGTTAAAATGATCATTCTAAGCTGATTATTCGTGCTCATTGAGTAAAAGCTTAAAAATGAAGAATAATGCATGGCATCACGCAGTTTGGGATGGATTAGATTACGTGAACGCTTTGTCGTATCTATTTCTGTCTCAAATTTTGTCACAATATAGAAAATTGAGCTAGCTTAAAGTGGGAATTGGATTCCTATCATTCTGAGCTCTAAATCAAAAGTTACTGACAATTTTGTGCAGACATGTCAAGTTGATCGGCTAGTTAAAGTGATCATTCTAAATTAATTATTGGTGCTCATTTAGTATAGGCTTATAAATGGAGCATAATGCATGACATCACACAGTTTTTGATAGATTGCATTACCAAGACGATTTGTCGTATCTATTTCTATCTCAAATTTTGTTTCGCTATAGAAAATTGAGTGAGCATAATGTGCGCATTGGATTCGTGTGTTTGTGGGCTCTAAATCAAAAGTTACGAACGATTTAGTGCAAACATGTTAAGTTTATCGGTGAGTTAAAATGATCATTCTAAACTGATTTTTGTTGCTCATTAAGTAAATGCTTATAAATGAAGCATAATGCATGGCACCACGTAGTTTGGGATATATTGGATTACTTGGATGCTTTGTTGTCTCTATTTATGTCTCAAATTTTGAAAAAATATATAAAATTGAGCTAGCTTAACGTGGGCATTGGATTCGTGTTATTCCGAGCTATAAATCAAAAGTTATTGGCAATTTAGTGCGGACATGTCAAGGTTATCGGACACTTAAAATGATCATTCTAAGCTGATCATTGGTGCTCATTAAGTAAAGGCTTATAAATGAAGCATAAAGCATAGCGTCACACAGTTTGGGATAAATTAGATTACTTGGATGCTTTGTCGTCTCTATTTCTATCTGAAAGTTTTTAAAAATATAGAAAATTCAGCTACCATAACATGGGCACTAGATTCGTTTCATTCTGAGCTCTAAATCAAAAGTTATGGACGATATAATGCAGACATATCAAGTTGATCGGCTAGTTAAAATGATCATTCTAAACTGATCGATGGTGCTCATTAAGTAAAGGCATATAAATGAAGCATAAAACATAAGTGTTTTATAGAAAATGATCATTCGTATCTATTTCTGTGTCAAATTTTGTTATAATATAGAAAATGGAGCTAGTTTAACGGGAGCACTGGATTTGTGTCATTTTGAGCTCTAAATCAAAACTCATGGATGATTTAGTGCAGACATATCAAGTTGATTGGTTAGTTAAAGTGATCATTCTAAACAGATCATTGGTGCTCATTAACTAAAGGCTTATAAATGGGGCATAAAGCATTATATTGAATTACTTGGACGCTTTGTCATCTCAATTTTTGTCTCAAAGTTTGTTAAAATATAGAAAATTGATCTAGATTGCATTGGATTCATGTCATTCTCAGCTCTAAATCAAAAATTACAGACGATTTAGTATGGACATGTCAAGTTGATCGGCCAGCTAATATGATTACTTTAAATTGATCATTGGTGCTAATTGAGAAAAGGCTTATAAATGAAGCATAATGCATGGCATCACAGAGTTTGGAATATATTGGATTACTTGGATGTTTTGTCATATCTAGTTATGTCTCAAACTTTGTCACAATGTAGAAAATTAAACTAGCTTAATGTGGGCATTGGATTCATGTCATTCCGAGCTATAAATCAAAAGTTATAGATGATTTAGTGCAGAGATGTCAAGTTGATCGACCAGTTAAAATAATTATTTTAAACTGATCATTTGTGATCAATGAGTAAAGGCTTATATATGAAACATAAAGCGTGGCAACACGCAATTTGGGATGAACTGGATTACTTGGATGGTTTTTCGTATCTATTAATGTCTTAGATTTGTCATAATATAGAAAAATGAGCTAGTTTAACGTGGGCATTGGATTCGTGTCATTTTGAACTCTAAATCAAAAGTTACAAACAATTTAGTGCGAATATGTCAAGTTGATCGGCAAGTTAAAGTGATCATTATAAACTGGTCATTGGTGCTCATTAAGTAAAGTCTTATTAATGAAGCATAATGCATGACATCACGCAGTTTGGGATAGATTGGATTACTTGGACGCTTTGTCGTATCTAGTTCTGTCTCATGTTTTGTCACAATATAGAAAATAAAACTATCTTAATGTGGGCATTGGATTCGTGTGTTTCTCAGCTCTAAATCAAAAGTTATGGACGATTTAGTGCGGACATGTCAAGTTTATTGGCGAGTTAAAATGATCATTCTAAATTGATCATTGGTGCTCATTTTGTAAAGGTTTATAAATGAAGCATAAAGCAAGGCATCACGTAGTTTGGGATAGATTGGATTACTTGAACGCTTTGTTGTCTCTATTTCTGTCTCAAATTTTGAAAAAAATATATAACATTGAGCTAGCTTAACGTAGGCATTGGATTTGTGTTATTCTAAGCTCTAAATCAAAAGTTACTGACAAATTAGTGCGCACATGTCAAGTTGATCGGCCTGTTAAAATGATCATTCTAAACTGATCATTGGTGCTCATTAAATAAAGGCTTATAAATGAAGCATAAAGCATGGCATCACGCAGTTTGGGATAGATTAGATTACTTGGATGCTTTGTAGTCTCTATTGCTATCTCAAATTTTGTATAAATATAGAAAATTGAGGAAGCATAACGTGGGCATTGGATTCATGTCATTCTGATCTCTGAATCAAAAGTTATGGACGATATAATGCTGACATATCAAGTTTATCGACCTGTTAAAATGATCATTCTAAACTTATCATTGGTGCTCATTGAGTAAAGGCTTATAAATGAAGAATAAAGCATGGCATCACATAGTTTTGGATATACTGGATTACTTTAACACTTTGTGTATCTATTTCTGTGCCAAATTTTGTTATAATCAAGAAAATTGAGCTAGCTTAACGGGGGCATTTGATTTATGCCATTTTGAGCTCTAAATTAAATGTTACGAATGATTTAGTGTGGACATATCAAGTTGAGTGGCAAGTTAAAGTGATCATTTTAAACAGATCATTGGTGCTCATTAAGTAAAGGCTTATAACTGGAGCATAAAGCATGACATCAAGTAGTTTTGATAGATTGGATTACTTGGACACTTTGTCATCTCAATTTTGGTCTCAAAGTTTGTCAAAATGTAGAAAATTGAGCTAGATTAATGTGGGTATTGGATTCATGTCATTCTCAGCTCTAAATCAAAAGTTACGGATGATTTACTATGGACATGTCAAGTTGATCGGCCAGCTAATATGTTTACTTTAAATTGATCATTTGTGCTCATTGGGTAAAGACTTATAAATGAAGTATAATGCATGACATCACGGAGTTTGGGATAGATTGGATTACTTGGATGTTTTGTCATATCTAGTTATGTGTCAAACTTTATCACAATTCAGAAAATTGAACTAACTTAATGTATGCATTGGATTCATTTCGTTATTAGCTATAAATCAAAAGTTATGGATGATTTAGTGTAGAGAATAATGTGTGGCATCACGTAGTTTGGGATGCACTGGATTACTTGGACGGTATTTCGTATCTATTAATGTTTCAAATTTTGTCATAATATAGAAAGTTGAGCTAGCTTAACGTGGGCATTGGATTCGTGAATTTTTGAACTCTTAATCAAAAGTTACAGACGATTTAGTGTGGATATGTCAAGATGATCGGCCAGTTAAAGTGATCATTCTAAACTGGTCATTTGTGCTGATTAAGTAAAGTCTTATAAATGAAGCATAATGCATGACATCACACTGTTTGGGATAGATTGGATTACTTGGACGCTTTGTTTTATCTAGTTTTGTCTCAAGTTTTGTCACAATATATGGGCAATGGATTCATGTCATTCAGAGCAATAAATCCAAAATTATGGACAGATTGGATTACTTGGACGCTTTGTCGTCTCTATTTCTATCTCAAATTTAGTCAAAATATAGAAAATTGAGTATGTTTAACGTGGGCATTAGATTCATGTCATTCTCAGCTCTAAATCAAAAGTAATGGACGATTTAGTATGGACATGTCAAGTTGATCGGCCACCTAATATGATTACTTTAAACTGATCATTGGTGCTAATTGAGTAAATGCATATAAATGAAGCATAATGCATGGCATCACAGAGTTTGGGATAGATTGGATTAATTGGATGTTTTGTCGTATCTAGTTCTGTCTCAAACTTTGTGACAATGTAGAAAATTGGACTAGCTTAATGAGGGCATTGGATTCATGTCGTTCTTAGCTATAAATCAAAAGTTATGGATGATTTACTGTAGAGATGCCAAGTTGACCGGCCAGTTAAAGTGATCATTCCAAACTGGTCATTGGTGCTCATTAAGTAAACTTTATAAATGAAGCATAATGCATGACATCATGCTGTTTGGGATAGATTGGATTACTTGGACGCTTTGTTTTATATAGTTCTGTCTCAAGTTTTGTCACAACATAGAAAATTAAACTAGCTTAATGTGGGCAATGGATTTGTGTCATTCAAAGCAATTAATCCAAAATTATGGACGATTTAATGCATAAATGTAAAGTTGATCGGCCAGTTAAAATGATCATTCTAAATTGATCATTGGTGCTCATGGAGTAAAAGCTTATAAATGAAAAATATTGCATGGCATCACGCTGTTTGGGATGGATTGGATTACTTGTACGCTTTGTCATATCTATTCCTGTCTCAAATTTTATCACGACATAGTAAATTGAGCTAGCGTAACGTGGGCATTGGATTCGTGTCATTTTGAGCTCTAAATCAAAAGTTACGGACAATTTTGTGCGTACATGTCAAGTTAATCGACCAGTTAAAGTGTTCATTCTAAACTGATCATTGATGCTCATTCAGTAAAGCATTGTAAATGAAGAATAATACATGGCATCACGCATTTTCGGATGGACTGGATTACTTGGACACTTTGTCGTATCTATTTATGTCTAAAATTTGGTCACAATATAGAAAATTGAGCTAGCTTAACGTGGGATGGATTTGTGTCATTCTGAGCTCTAAATCAAAAGTTACTGAAAATTTAGTGCGGACATGTCAAGTTGAGTGGCCAGTTAAAGTGAACATACTAAATGGATCACTAGTGCTCATTATTTAGAGGCTTATAAATGAAGCATAAAGCATGACATCAATGAGTTTGGATAAATTGGATTACTTGGACGCTTAGTCATCCCTATTTTTGTCTCAAATTTTGTTAAAATATAGAAAATTGAGCTAGTTTAACGTGGGCATTGGATTAGTGTCATTCTAAGAAATAAATCAAAAGTTACGAACGATTTAGTGCATACATCTCAAGTTGATCGGCCTATTAAAATGATCATTCTAAACTGATCATTGTGCTGATTGAGTAAAGGCTTATAAATGAAGCATAATGCATAATATAACACAGTTTGGGATAGACTCGTTTACTTGGACACCTTGTCGTATCTAATTCTGTCTCAAATTTTTTCACAATATAGAACATTAAGCTAGTTTAACGTGGGTATTGGATACATGTAATTCCAAGCTCTAAATCAAAAAATACAGATGATTTAATGCGTACATGTCATGTTGATCGGCATGTTAATTTGATCATTCTAAACTGATAATTCGTGCTCATTAAGTAAACAATTATAAATGAAGGATAATGTGTGGCATCACACAGTTTTGGATAGATTGGATTACTTGGACGCTTTGTCGTTTCTAATTCTATCTCAAGTTTTGTTACAATATAGAAAATTGAGCTACCTAAATATGGGCATTGGATTTGTGTCATTCTGAAATCTAAACCAAAAGTTATAGACGATTAGTGCGGACATGTCAAGTTGAGTGGGCAGTTAAAGTGATCATTCTAAACAGATCATTGGTGCTCATTAAGTAAAGGCTTATAAATGAAGTATAAAGCATGGCATCAAATAGTTTGGATAGACTGGATTAGTTGGACGCTTTTTCATCACTATTTCTGTCTCAAATTTTGTCAAAATATAGAAAATTGAGTACGCTTAACGTGGGCATTAGATTTGTGTCATTCTGAGCTCTAAACCAAAAGTTACTGACAATTTAATGTGGGCATGACAAGTTCATCGGCCATTTAATATGATTATTATAAATGATCATTGGTACTCATTGAGTAAAAGCTTATAAATGAAAATAATGCATGTCATCACACTATTTGGGATGGATTGGATTACTTGGATGCTTTATCATATCTATTTTCGTCTTGAATTTTGTCACAATATAGAAAACTGAACTAGCTTAATGTGCACATTGGATTCATGTCATTCTTAGCTACAAATAAAAAAATATGGACGATTTAGTGATAACATGTCAAGTTGATTCGCCAGTTAAAATGATGATGTTAAACTGATCATTGGTGCTCATTGAGTAAACGCTTATAAATGAAGAATAATGCATGGCATCGCGCAGTTTTGGATGGACTGGATTACTTGAACGCTTTGTCGTATCTATTTATTTCTCAAACTTTATCACAATATAGAAAATTCAGCTAGCTTAAAGTGGGCATTGGATTCATGCCATTTTGAGCTCTAAATCAAAAGTTACGGACGATTTAGTGGGGACATGTCAAGTTGATCGGCCAGTTAAAGTGATCATTCTAAATTGAGCATTGGTGCTCATTGAGTAAAGGCTTATGAATGAAGCATAACACATGGATTAACGCAGTTTGGGATAGATTGGATTACTTGGGTGCTTTGTCATACCTAGTGCTATCTCAAATTTTGTCACAATATAGAATATTGAACTAGCTTAATGTGGGCAATTTATTCGTGTCAATCAGAGCTATAAATCAAAAGTTGGATGATATAGTGCAGACTTGTCAAGTTGATCGACCAGTTAAAATGATCATTCGAAACTGATTGTTGGTGCTCATTGAGTAAAAGCTTATAAATGGAGAATAATGCATGATATCACACAGTTTGGGATGGATTGGATTACTTCGACACTGTGTCGTATCTATATTTATCTCAAATTTTATCATAATATAGAAAATTGAGCTACCTTAAAGTGGGCATTGGATTCCTATCATTTTGAGCTCTAAATTAAAAGTTACTCACGATTTAGTGCGGACATGTCAAGTTGTTTGGGTAGTTAAATTGATCATTCTAAACTAATCATTGATGCTCATTGAGTAATGGCTTATATATGGAGCATAATGCATGACATCAAACAGTTTTGGATAGATTGGATTAGTTGGACGATTTTTCGTATCTATTTCTGTCTCAAATTTTGTTTCACTATAGAAAATTTAGCTATCTTAATGTGGGCATTGGATTCATGTGTTTCGAAGCTCTAAATCAAAAGTTATGGACGATTTAGTGCGGACATGTCAAGTTTATCGACGAGTTAAAATGACCATTCTAAACTGATTATTGGTGCTCATTAAATAAAGGCTTATAAATGAAGCATAAAGCATGACATCGCGTAGTTTGAGATAGATTGGATTATTTGTACGCTTTGTCGTCTCTATTTCTATCTCAAATTTTGAAGAAATATATAAAATTGAGCTAGCTTAACGTGGGCAATTGATTCGTGTCATTTTAAGCTCTAAATCAAAAGTTATTGACAATTTAGTGCGGACATGTCAAGTTGATCGGCTAGTTAAAATGATCATTTTAAACAGATCATTCGTGCTCATTAAGTAAAGGCATATGAATGAAGCATAAAGCATGGCATCACACAGTTTAGGATAGATTAGATTACTTGGATGCTTTCTCGTCTTTATTTTTGTTTCAAATTTTGTAAAAATATAGAAAATTAAGCTAGCTTTACGTGGACATTGGATTTGTGTCATTATGAGTTCTAAATCAAAAGTTATGGACGATATGGGGCAGACATATCAAGTTGATCGGCCAGTTAAAATGACCATTCTAAACTGATCGCTGATGCTCATTAAGTAAAAGCTTAAAAATGAAGCATAAAGCATGGCATCACATAGTTTTGGATATACTGCACTACTTTAACACTTTGTTGTATCTATTTCTGAGTCAAATTTTGTTATGATATAGAAAATTGAGCTATCTTAACGGTTTGAGCTCTAAATCAAAAGTTACGAATGATTTAGTGTGGATATATCAAGTTGAGTGGCCAGTTGAAGTGATCATTCTAAACAGATCATTGGTGCTCATTAACTAAAGGTTATAAATGGGGCATAAAGCATGGCATCAAGTAGTTTGGATAGATTGAAATACTTGGACGCTTTGTCATCTCAATTTTTGTCTCAAATTTTGTTAAAATATAGAAAATTGAGCTAGCTTAACGTGGCCATTGGATTCATGTCATTCTCAGCCCTAAATCAAAACTTACGAACGATTTAGTACAGACATGTCAAGTTGATCGACCAGCTAATATGATTACTTTAAACTGATCATTGGTGCTAATTGAGTAAAGGCTTATAAATGAAGCATAATGCATGGCATCACAGAGTTTGGAATAGATTGGATTACTTGGATGTTTTGTCATATCTAGTTATGTCTCAAACTTTGTCACAATGTAGAAAATTAAACTAGCTTAATGTGGGCATTGGATTCATGTCGTTCCGAGCTATAAATCAAAAGTTATGGATGATTTAGTGCAGAGATGTCAAGTTGATCGACCAGTTAAAATAATTATTTTAAACTGATCATTTGTGATCATTGACTAACAGCTTATAAATGAATCATAATGCATGGCATCACGGAGTTTGGGATATATTTGATTACTTGGATGTTTTGTCGTATCTAGTTATGTCTTAAACTTTGTGAAAATTTAGAAAATTGAACTAGGTTAATGTGGGCACTAGATTCATGTCGTTGTGAGCTATAAATCAAAAGTTATGGATGATTTAGTGCAGAGATGCCAAGTTAATCGGCCCGTTAAAATGGTTATTCTAAACTGATAATTGGTGCTCATTGAGTAAATGCTTATAAATGAATAATAACGTGTGGCATCACGTAGTTTAGGATGGACTGCATTACTTGGATGGTTTTTCTTATCTATTAATGTCTCAAATTTTGTCATAATATAGAAAACTGAGCTATCTTAACGTGGGCATTGGATTCGTGTTATTCTGAACTGTAAATCAAAAGTTATAAACAATTTACTGCGGATATGTCAAGTTGATTGGCCAGTTAAAATGATCATTCCAAACTGGTCATTGGTGCTCATTAAGTAAAGTCTTATAAATGAAACATAATGCATGACATCACGTAGTTTGGGATAGATTGGATTACTTGGACGATTTTTCGTATCTAATTCTGTATCAAGTTGTGTCACAATATGGAAAATTAAACAAGATTAACATGGGCATTGGATTTGGGTGTTTCTCAGTTCTAAATCAAAAGTTACGGACGATTTAATGCGGACATGTCAAGTTTATCAGCGAGTTAAAATGATCATTCTAAACTGATCATTGGTGCTCATTTTGTAAATGCTTATAAATAAAGCTTAAAGCAAGGCATCACGTAGTTTCGGATATATTGGAAAACTTGGACGCTTTGTCGTCTCTATTTCTGTCTCAAATTTTGAAAAAATATATAAGATTGAGCTAGGTTAATGTGGGCACTGGATTCGTGTTATTCTGAGCTTTAAATCAAAAGCTATTGACAATTTAGTGCGCACATGTCAATTTAATCATTCTAAACTGATCATTGGTGCTAATTAAGTAATGGCTTATAAATGAAGCATAAAGCATGGTATCACGCAGTTTAGAATATATTAAATTACTTGGATGCTTTGTCGTCTCAATTTCAGTCTCAAGGTTAGAAAATATAGAAAATTGAGCTAGCTTAACGTGGGCATTGGATTCGTGTCATTTTGAGCTCTAAATCAAAAGTTATGGACGATATAATGCAGACATATCAAGTTGATCGGGCAGTTAAAATGATCATTATAAACTAATTGTTAGTGCTCATTAAGTAAAGGCTTATAAATGAAGCATAAAGCATAGCATGACATAGTTTTGGATATACTGGATTACTTTAACACTTTGTCGTATCTATTTCTGTGTCAAATGTTGTTATAGTATAGAAAATTGAGATAGCTTAACTGGGGCATTGGATTTGTGTCATTTTGATATCTAAATCAAAAGTTACAAATGATTTAGTGCTGACATATCAAGGTGAGTGGCCAGTTCAAATTATCACTCTAAAAAGATCATTGGTGCTCATTAAGTAAAAGCTTATAACTGGAGCATAAAGCGTGGCACCAAGTAGTTTGGATTGATTGGATTACTTGGACGCTTTGTTATCTCAATTTTTGTCTAATATTTTGTCAAAATGTAGAAAATTGAGCTAGCTTAATGTGGACATTGGATTCATGTCATTCTCAGCTCTAAATCAAAAGTTACAGACGATGTAGTATGGACATGTCAAGTTGATCGGCCAGCTAATATGATTACTTTAAACTGATCATTGGTGCTCATTGAGTAAAGGCTAATAAATGAAGCATAATGCATGGCATCACGAAGTTTGGGATAGATTGGATTACTTGGATGTTTTTTCGTATCTAGTTGTGTTTCAAAGCTTTTCACTATATAGAAAATTAAACTAGCTTAATGGGGGCATTGGATTCGTGTCATTCTGAGCTATAAATAAAAATTTATGGATGATTTAGTGAAGAGATGTCAAGTTTATTCGCCAATTAAAATGATTATTATAAAGTGATCATTGGTGCTCATTGAATAAAGGCTTATAAATAAAGAATAATGTGTGGCATCACGTAGATTGGGATGGACTGAATTACTTGGATGGTTTTTGGATCTATTAATATCTCAAATGTTTTTCATCATATAGAAAATTGAGCTAGATTAACGTGGGGATTGAATTCGTGTTATTCTGATCCCTAAATCAAAAGTTACGGACCATTTAGTGCAGATATGTCAAGTTGATCGGACAGTTAAAGTGATCATTCCAAACTGGTCATTGGTGCTCACTGAGTAAAAGCTTATAAATGAAATATATTGTATGGCATCACGCAGTTTGGGATGGATTGGATTACTTAGACGCATTGTCGTATCTATTTCTATCCCGAATTTTGTCACAAAATAAAAAAATTGAGCTAGTGTAACGTGGACATTGGATTCGTGTCATTCAGAGATCTAAATCAAAAGTTACAGACGATTTAGTGGGGACATGATAAGTTGATCGTCCTGTTAAAATGATCATTTTAAATTGATCAATGACGCTCATTGAGTAAAAGCTTATAAATGAAAAATAATGCAAGGCATCACGCATTTTGGGATGGATTGGATTACTTGGATGCTTTGTCGTATCTATTTCTGTCTCAAATTTTATCACAATATAGAAAATTGAGCTAGCGCAACGTGGGCATTGGATTCGTGACATTTTGAGCTCTAAATCAAAAGTTACGGATGATTTAGTGCGGACATGTCAAGTTGATCGACCAATTAAAGTCTTCATTCTAAACTGATCATTGGTGTTCACTGAGTAAAGGCCTAGAAATGAAAAATAACGCATGGCATCACGCATTTTGGGATGGACTGGATTACTTGAAAGCTTTGTCGTATCTATTTTCATCTCAAATTTTGTCACAATATAGAAAATTGAGCTAGATAAACGTGGGATTGGATTCGTGTCATTCTGAGCTCTAAATCAAAAGTTATAGACGATTTAGTGCGAACATGTCAAGTTGAGTGGCCAGTTTAAGTGATCCTTCTAAACGGATCATTGGTGCTCATTAATTAAAGGCTTATAAATGAAGCTTAAAGCATGACATCAAGGAGTTTGGATTGATTGGATTAGTAGGACTCTTTGACTTCTCTATTTTTGTTTCAAATTTTGTCAAAATATAGAAAATTGAGCTATCTTAAAGTGGGCATTGGATTCGATCTTGTTCAGCTGTAAATCAAAAGTTATTGAGGATTTAATTCGGACATTTCAAGTTGATCGGCCAGTTAAAGTGATCATTCTAAACTGATCATTGGTGCTCATTGAGTGAAGGCTTATAAATGAAGCATAATGCATGACATAACATAGTTTTGGATGGATTGGATTACTTAGACGCTTTGTCGTATCTATGTCTATCTCAAATTTTGTTACACTATAGCAAATTGAGCTAGCTTAACGTGGGTACTGGATTCATGTGTTTCTGAGCATTAAATAAAAATTTACGGACGATTTAGTGTGGATATGTCAAGTTGATTGGTGAGTTAAAATGATCATTCTAAACTGATCATTGGTGCTGATTGAGTAAAGGCTTATAAATGAAGCATAATGCATGACATCACACAGTTTTTGATCGATTACTTGTACACGAAATCATATCTAGTTGTGTTTCAAAGATTGTCACAATATAGAAACTTGAACTAGCTTACTGGGGCCATTGGATTTGTGTCATTTTGAGTTATAAAACAAAAGTTACGGATGATTTAGTGAGGAGATATCAGGTTGATTGGCCAGTTAAAATGATTATTTTAAACTGATCATTGGTGCTCATTGAGTTAAGGCTTATAAATGAAGAATAATGCGTGACATCACGCAGTTTGAGATGGCTGTATTACTTGGACGGTTTTTTGTATCTATTAATGTCTCAAATTTGGTCATAATATAGAAAACTGAGCTAGATTAACGTGGGCATTGGTTCATGTCATTCTGAATTCTAAATCAAAAGTTACGGACGATTTAGTGCAGATATGTCAAGTTGATCGGCCTGTTAAAGCGATAATTCTAAACTGGTCATTGGTGCTCATTATGTAAAGGCTTTTGAAGGAAGTATAATGCTTGACATCATGTAGTTTGGGATAGATTATATTACTTGGACGTTTTGTCGTATGTAGTTCTATCTCAAGTTTTGTCAGAATACAGAAAATTAAAGTATCTTAATGCGGGCAATGGATTCGTGTCATTCTGAGCAATAAATCCAGAATTATGGACGATTAAGTGCACACATGAAATGTTGATCGTCCAGCTAAAATGATCATATTAAATTGATCATTGGTGCTCACTGAGTAAAAGCTTATAATTGAAAAATATTGCATCGCATCACGCTGTTTGGGATGGATTAGATTACCAAGACGCTTTGTCATATCTATTTCAGTCTCAAATTTTATCACAACATAGAAAGTTGAGCTAGCGTAACGTGGACATTGGATTCATGTCATTTTGAGCTCTAAATCAAAAGTTACAGACGATTTAGTGCGGACATGTCAAGTTGATTGGCCAGTTAAAGTGAACATTCTAAACTGATCATTGGTGCTCATTGAGTAAAGGCTTATAAATGAAGCATAATGCATGGCATAACACAGTTTGGGATTGAGTGGATTACTTGAACGCTTTGTCGTATCTATTTCTGCCTCAAATTTGGTCACAATATAGAAAATTGAGCTAGCTTAACGTGGGATTGGATTCGTGTCATTCTGAGCTCTAAATCAAAAGTTACTGAGGATTTAGTGCGGACATGTCAAGTTGAGTGGGCAGTTAAAGTGATCATTCGAAACAGATCATTAGTGCTCATTAATAAGAGGCTTATAAATGAAGAATAAAGCATGACATCAAGGAGTTTTGATAGATTGGATTACTTGGACGATTTGTCATCTCTATTTTTCTCTCAAATCATGTCAAAATATAGAAAATTGAGCTAGCTTAACGTGAGCATTGGATAAGTTTCATTATGAGCTCTAAATTAAAAGTTACGGACGATTTTGTGGGAACAGAACAAGTTGATTGGCCAGTTAAAATGACCATTTTAAATTGATCATTGGTGCTCACTGAGTAAAAGCTTATAAATGAAATATATTGCATGGCATCATGCAGTTTGCGATGGATTGGATTACCTGGACGTTTTGTCATATCTATTTCTATCTCTAATTTTGTCACAATATAAAAAATTGAGCTAGCGTAATGTGGGCATTGGATTCATGTCATTTTGAGCTCTAAATCAAAAGTTACGGACAATTTAGTGGGGACATGACAAGTTGACCGGCCTGTTAAAATGATCATTTTAAATTGATCAGTGGTGCTCACTGAGTAAATGCTTATAAATGAAAAATAATGCAAGGCATCACGCATTTTGGGATAAATTGGATTACTTGTATGCTTTTTCGTATCTATTTTTGTCTCAACTTTTGTCACAAGATAGATAATTAAGCTAGTGTAACATGGGCATTGGATTCGTGTCATTCTGAGCTCTAAATAAAAAGTTACAGGCGATTTAGTGGGGATATGTCAAGTTGATCGCCCAGTAAAAGTGATCATTCTAAATTGATCATTGGTGCTCATTGAATAAATGCTTATAAATGAAGCATAATGCAGGCAACACGCAATTTGGGATAGATTGAATTAGTTGGACGATTTGTCGTATCTGTTTCTGTGTCGAACTTTGTCACAATATATAAAATGGAACTAGCTTAATGTGGACAATTGGTTCGTGTCATTCTGAGCTATAGATCAAAAGTTTTGGACGATAGAGTGCCGACATGTTAAGTTGATTGGCCAGTTAAAAATATCATTCTAAACTGATCGTTGGTGCTCATTGAGTAAAAGCTTATAAATGAAGAATAATGCTTGGCATCACGCATTTTATGGATGGACTGGATTACTTGAACGCATTGTCGTATCTATTTTAGTCTCAACTTTTGTCACAATACAGAAAATTAAGCTAGCTTAAAGTGGGCATTGGATTCATGTCATGCTGAGCTCTAAATCAAAAGTTATCGACGATTTAGTGTGGACATGTCAAGTTGATCGGTGATTTTAATGATTATCCTAAACTAATCATTGGTTCTCATTGAGTAAAGGGATATAACTTAAGCATAATGCATGGAATCACACAATTTTGGATAGATTGGATTACTTGGACGCTTTGTCTTATCTATTTATGTCTCAAATTTTGGTAAAATATAGAAAATTGAGCTAGCTTAACGTGGGTATTGGATTCGTGTCATTCTAAGCTCTAAATCAAAAGTTACGGACGATTTAATGCAGACATGTCAAGTTGATTGGCGAATAAAAAATATCATTCTAAACTGATCAATGGTGATCATTTAGTAAAGGCTTATAAATGAATCATAACGCCTAACATCACACAGTTTTGGATAGATTGGATTACTTGTACGCTTTATCGTATCTAGTTATGTTTCAAATTTTGTTTCAATATAGAAAATTGAACTAGCTTGGCATGAGCATTGGATTTCTGTCATTCTGAACTCTAAATAAAAAGTTACGGACGATTTAGTGCGGACATTACAAGTTGATCTATCTAAACTGATCATGGTTCCTCATTGAGTAAAGGCTTATAAATGAGTTATAATGCATGGCATCAGTCAGTTAGAGATAGATTGGATTACTTGTATGCTTCGTCGTATCTTGTTCTGTCTCAAATATTGTCACAATAAAGAAAATTGAAGTAGCATAATCTGGGCTATTGATTCATGTCATTCTAAGCTATAAATAAAAAGTTATCGATGACATAGTGAAGATATTTCAAATTTATCGGGCAGTTAAAATGGTTATTCTAAACTGATCATTTGTGCTTACTGAGTAAAGCTTATAAATTAAGAATAATGGATGGCATCACGCAGTTTTGGATGGACTGGATTACTTGGACGCATTGTCGTATCTATTTTTGTCTCAAATTTTGTCACAATATAAAAAATTTAGCTAGTTTAAAGTGGGCATTGGATTCGTGTCATTCCGACCTCTAAATCAAAAGTTATTGACGATTTAGTGCAGACATGTCAACTTGATCGGCCAGTTAAAGTGATCATTCTAAACAGATCATTGGTGCTCATTGAGTAAAGGTTTATAAATGAAGCATAATGCATGGCATCATACATTTTTGAATGGATTGGATTACTTGGATGTTTTATCGTATATAGTTCAATCTAAAACTTTGTCACAATTTAGAAAATTGAACAAGGTTAATGTGAGCATTGGATTCGTGTCATTCTGAGCTGTAAAATAAAAGTTATGGATGATTTATTGCAGACATGTCAAATTGATCGGCCAGTTAAAATGATGATTCTAAACTGATCATGTGCTCATTGAGTAAAAGCTTATAAATGAAAAATAATGCATGGCATCACGCAATTTCGGATGGATTGGATTACTTGGACGCATTGTCTTATCTATTTCTATCTCAAATTTTGTTAGAATAAAGAAAACTGAGCTACCGTAATGTGGGCATTAGATTTGTGTCATTCCAAGCTCTCAATAAAAAATTACAGACAATTTAGTGCGAACATGTCAAGTTGATCAGCCAGTTAAAGTGATCATTCTAAACTGATCATTGGTGATCACTGAGTTAAGGCTTATAAATAAAGCATAATGCATGGCACCACACAGTTTGGGATAGATTGGATTACTTGGACGCTTTGTTGAATCTTGTTCTATCTCAAATATTTTCACAATATAGAAATTGAACTAGCTTAATGTGGGCAATGGATTTGTGTCATTCTAAGCTATAAATCAAACGTTATGGATGATTTAGTGCAGACATGTCAAGTTGATCGGCGAGTTAAAATGATCATTCTAAACTGATCATTGGTGTTCATTGGGGAAAAGGCTTACAAATGAAGCAAAATGCATGACATCGCAGAGTTTGAGATAGATTGGACTACTTGGATGTTTTGTCATATTTAGTTCTGTCTCAAACTTTGTCACAATATAGAAAATTGAACTAGCTTAATGTGGGCATTGTATTCGTGTCGTTTTGAGCTATAAATCAAAAGTTATGGACGATTTAGTGCCGACATGTCAAGTTGATCGGCCAGTTAAAATTATCATTCTAACTTGATCATTGGTGCTCATTGATTAAAGGCTTATAAATGAAGAATAAAACATGGCATCACACAGTTTTAGATGTGGCCAGTAGAAATGTTCCATAAGTGCACTCAATGTCTTATCTCGGCCAAAATGTCCCATGAGTCCTCCTCCCTGAGCTTCTCCAATCAATAGTTCTCTCATTGATCCCTGAGGAATACAAAGACGCTTTTCCTTAAACAAAAATCCATCATGTTGATAAAACATACCAGATGTAGCCTTGTTGGTCTCCTTAAACATTTCTTGAAAATCTAGATCAGTCTCATACATTGCATTGATGTGTTCAAATCCCGTAATCTTAGCTTCCATTGTGCTGACGAGAGCATGTCTCCTTAATAACGCATCAGCCACAACGTTATCTTTACATTTCTTATATTTGATCACATAGGGAAAAGTCTCCACAAACTCAAGCCATTTTACATGCCTCTTCTTAAGCTTATTTTGTCCTCTTAATTGCTTGAGCGTCTCGTGATCTGTATGAATAACAAACTCCTTTGACAGTAGGTAATGTTGCCAAGTTTCAAGAGACCTTACCAAAGCATAGAGCTCTTTAACATATGTGGGATAGTTAAGTGAAGCTCCACTAAGTTTCTCACTGAAGTAAGCCACTGGTTTTCCTCCTTGCATTAGTACAGCTCCTATACCCGTTCCAGAAGCATCACATTCAATTTCAAAGGTTTTATTAAAGTTAGGAAGTACCAAAACAGGCGCATGTGTGAGGCTATCTTTCAGCCTTTTGAATGCCTTCTCTTGTGCTGGTCCCCATTTGAATTCCACATTCTTCTTAATTACTGAAGTGAGGGGTGCAGCAACATTACTAAAATTCTTGACGAATCTTCTATAGAAACTAGCCAATCCATGGAAACTCCTCACATGTCCAATTGTTTTTGGGGTTGGCCAATCTTGAATTGATTTGATCTTTTCTTTATCGACCTTTAAGTCCTGAGAACTTACAACAAATCCTAAGAATACAACTTGATAAGTGTAGAAAGTACATTTCTTAAGGTTAGCATAAAGGTTTTCAGCCTTAAGCGTTTTAAGTACCTGCTCAAGATGTCGTAAGTGATCTTCAAGATTAGAGCTATAGATTAGAATGTCATCAAAATAAACTACTATGAACATACAGATAAATGCTCTTTAGGACGTGGTTCATGAGACTCATGAAAGTACTTGGAGCGTTTGTGAGTCCAAATGGCACGACTAGCCATTCACACAATCCTTGTTTGGTTTTAAACGTTGTATTCCATTCATCACCTTCTTTCATTCTCACCTGATGATATCAACTTCTCAGATCAATTTTTGAGAAGATAGTTGCTCCATTGAGTTCATCTAGCATGTAATCAAGTCTTGGAATCGGATGTCGGTATTTGATAGTGATATTGTTAATTTCTCTACAATCAACACACATTCTCCGAGTTCCATCTTTCTAAGGCACTAGAAAAACACGAACAGCACATAGGCTTAGACTTTCTCGGATATAACCCTTAGACATTAAGTCTTGTACTTGTCTTTCCAGCTCCTTTGCTTCTTCTGGATTCACTCTGTAGGCAGATCGGTTTGGAAATGGTGCTCCAGGAACAAGATCAATTTGATGCTTGATTCCTCTTACAGGTGGCAATCCAGGTGGTATCTCTTACGGAAAAACATCAGTGATTTTGTCAAGAAGCTCTAGAACAGCAGCAGAGAGTTCCTCCTTTTCTTCTCCTGAAAACAACACTTCTTTAAAGATCATTAGTAGCACCTCTTCTTTAGAATTAAGAGATTTCAAAACAGTGGCAGGTGTTACAAAAAGGTTAGTTGTATTTAGCTTTTCTCCTTTAGACATAGTTCATTGCATCTCATGCACTTCCTGTGGAGTTAAAGGTGCTAAGCTATGTTTCTTTTTATTGTGCATGAAGGTATAGTGATTGGTGCGTCCATTGTGTAATACTTCTTTATCAAATTGCCATGGACGACCTAGAAGTAGATGTCCAGCCTGCATAGGTACCACATCACACACAACTTGATCTGTATACTTGCCTATGCTGAATGGTATGGTGACTTGTTCTGCGATTTTTATCTCAGTTTCATCGTTCAGCCATTTCAGCTTGTATGGTTGAGGATGCTTTGCCTTTTGTAACCCTAGCTTATCAACCAAACAATTGCTGGCTACGTTAGTACAAGAACCACCATCTATGATCAAGCTACATACCTTAGAGTATATTGTGCACCGAGAATGGAAAATATTTTCTCTTTGTATAGTTTCTGGTTCAAAAAGAGCACTGAGGGCTCTCCTTGTAACTAGAAGCTCTCTGGTATCAGGATAGTCCACAACTTCTTCCTCGGAGTTTTCTGGTTCATACTCATCTTCATCTTGAGACTCATATTCGCCATTTGATTTAAGGATCATAACTCTCTGGTTTGGGCATTCTCTTGCATAGTGGCCTTTTACCTGACATTTAAAACAGGTTATGTCACGTGATCTTTGAGTTAGAGTTTTACCTTGCTCTGGTTTATTGTTTTTAGACGTTTCAGCAATGGATTTCTTGAATCTGGATTCTATGTCAATGGCCTTTCTTTTGTCCAGAGCCTTTTGAGGTTGTTGATTCCATGTAGATTTGCTACGATTTGCTGAGATAGTCTTCCTTTTTATGTGCTGCTCAGCCTGAACCGCAAGATGCAGCAACTCGTCCAGATCATGATAGGTTTGTCTCTCCACTTTTCTAGCAATTTGATCTTGCAAACCATCTAGGAATTGAGCCATCAAAGTTTCTTCTGAATCTTCGGTCTCCAACCTGTTTCTAAGCATTTCAAACTCATCAAAGTATTCTTCAACAGATTTAGAAGCTTGAGTTAGTTTTCTAAATTTCTTCTGCAACTCTCTGTAGTAGTATGCAGGGACATATCTCCTCCTTAGTTGGAACCTCATTTCTTCCTAAGCAGTGATCTGACCATGTCTATGTCTTCTTCTTTCAGACACATCTCTGTCCCACCAAGCTAGAGCGCTTTCAGTGAGTTGAGCAGCTGCTAGAGATACTTTTCTCTGATCTGAGTAGTTGTAAAACTCAAATATGTATTCCATACTCCTTTCCCAATCAAGGTAGGCATTTGGATTAACTTTTCCAGCCAAGGTTGGTGCCGTGAGCTTTACGTCTCTGTTTCCATGCCAAGATTCTTCTACTCTATCTTTGTCACGTTGATATTGTCTTCTTGGTCTATGATTATGATCAGGTTTGGTGGAAAATCATCTTCTAAGTCAGCTATTTCATCCTCCTCATGATTCACACGTTGGGCATTCGCATTTCTGATAGGATTTCTGCGAATTGGTGGTGGTTGTTCTATTCTTGTCATGCGATCTCCTAGGTTCTGAAGTTGAATCTGAATAGCAGCAAGCATCTGAGCAACATTCACATCTACTGGTTCTCCCATAGTCAGACAATCTGTCTCGCACTAAAAAAACAGATCAAGTGCAAAAGAAGTCGAATACACACAATCAAAAACAACTTAAAATGGATAGAACTAGTTGAAGCATGAAAGGAAGTCGAATAGACACAATCAAAACAACTGAAAATCGACAATCTAGCTGCAGCAGCAAAGGAAGTCAAATAGACATAATCAAAAACAACTAAAAATGGATAGAACTAGTTGCAGCAACAAAGGAAGTTAAATAGACACAATCAAAACAACTGAAAATCGACAAATCTAGTTGCAGCAACACAAGCTATCAATAACTAATGATGTTACTAGGTTTTAACACAAAAAACAACAAATTGGGGTTCAATTTTTATGTGTTTTATGAAGAGATGAAGTTTGACAGCAAGTTAACAAGGAAATGACAGAGTAAAAACCAAAATGGGGTTAGATAAACTGAATATGAGCGATTAAGCTCTGATACTAGATGATGCAGGAAAAAGAGGGCTTGTTCGAGCAAGGGGAACTGCTGGAGAGGCTCTAGCTGTCTGTACATCACTTTTTAGAGACTCAGGAGTGATGGGTTGATGGTGACCCTTCAGCTGGTTGTAGAGTACTTTCTTGAGGATCTAAGTGAGGATTGAGTAGTGAGGTGGATCGAGAGACGCCACACAGATTCTGGAAGGTCTTTGATAAGTCTAGAGCACTCAATCTTCAAGGATTCTCAGACAAGAAGGCTGAAGGCGTCAGCTCCTTTCAAAGGAAGACAAACTAGGTTTTTATTTCATTAAACTTGAGTGATTACATACTGAGAAGGGACTTTATATACTAGTCAAGCAGCAGGTGCCTTCTAGGGCTGAAGATACATTATAATGGAAGGAATAAAACGAAAATAACAACAAGACATTAGGACCTAATGACAAATAAAAGACTCTTAAACTTAATAGTCACATTCCTGCATAAAAAAACAAATAAACTTGTTAATTCAAACATAAGAATTTTAAATACGCACCTTGGTCTCTTGTAGCTCCTTATAATGCCTTCTTAAGTTTGTTTAGCAATGATGAACAAGGTTATATCTCTCTAGCCTTGTAAAACTGGAAGGAGTAAAATTGTTGTAGTCTTTAGTTGTTCATAGTCTCCTTCTTGTAATTCTTTAGTAAGTTCAGCTTCATGGAATCCTCCATCTTCTATGATTGTAATGAGACTCTCGACAGAATTGTTGAACATCTTACTAAGGTTTCTTGTGCCTGATCTTGTTCTTGGAGCTTGTCTCATAATAGGTATATTAATGGGCTCTTCCTCAGCTTCTAGTGAGCTAGTATTGATGTCCTCATCACGTGAGCATTGGATTCGTGTCATTCGGAGCTCTAAATCAAAAGTTATGGACGGTTTAGTGTGGACATGTGAAGTTGAGTGGCAAGTTAAAGTGATCATTCTAAACAGATCAGTGGTACTCATTAAGTAAAGCCTTATAAATGAAGCATAGAGCATGGCAGCAAATAGATTGGATAGATTGGATTACTGGGATGCTTTTTCATCTCTATTTCTAACTCAAAATTTTCAAAATATAGAAATTTGAGCTAGCTTAATGTGTACATTGGATTCGTGTCATTCTGAGCTCTAAATAAAAAATTCCGGATGATTTAGTGCGGACATGTCAAGTTGATCGGCCAGTTAAAGTGATCATTCTGATTCGATCATTGGTGCTCATTGAGTAAAGGTTTAGAAATGAAGCATAATGCATGGCATCACGCAGTTTAGGTTATATTGGATTACATGGACGCTTTGTCATATCTAGTTATGTTTCAAATTTTAACACAATATAGAAAATTGAACTAGCTTAATGTGGGCATTCGATTCGGGTCATTCTCAAGTATAAATCAAAGTTATGGACGACTTATTGCGTACATGCCAAGTTGATCGGCTAGTTAGAATGATCATTCTAAGCTGATCATTGGTGCTCATTAACTAAAAGCTTATAGATAAAGAATAATGTATGGTGTCACGTAATTTGAGATTTACTGGATTACTTGGACGTTTTGCCGTACTTACTTCGGTCTCAAATTTTGCCACAATTTAGAAGATTGAGCTAGCTTAACATGGGCATTGGATTTGTGTCATTCTAAGCTCTAAATCAAAAGTTACGTACAATTTAGTGCGGACATTTCAAGTTGATCGGCCAGTTAAAGTAATCATTCTAAACTGAACATTGGTGCTCATTGAGTAAAGGTTTATAAATGAAGCATAATGAATGGCATTACCAAGTTTGAGTTATATTGCATTTCCTGGATGCTTTGTCATATCTAGTTATGTTTCAAAATTTGTCACAATATAAAAAATTGAACTAGTTTAATGTGGGCATTGAATTCGTGTCATTCTGAGCTATAAATCAAAAGTTATGGACGATTTACTGTAGACATGTCAAGTCTATCGGTCAGTTAAAATGATCATTCTAATCTGATAATTGGTGCTCATTACGTAAAAGCTTATAAATGAAGAATAAAGCATGACATCACACAATTTGGGATAGATGGGATTAGTTGGACGCTTTGCTGTCTTTATTTATGCCTCAAGTTTTGTTAAAACATAGAAAATTGAGATAGCTTAACGTGGGCATTGGATTTGTGTCATTCAGAGCTCTAAATCAAAAGTTATAGACGATTTAGTGCGAACATGTCAAGTTGATCGGCCAGTGAAAGTGATCATTCTAAACTGATCTTGGTGCTCATTGAGTAAAGGCTTATAAATGCAGTATAATGCATAGCATCACACAGTTTTGGATAGATTGGATTACTTGAACGCTTTCTTGTATATATATATGTTGCACTATACAAAATTGAGTTAGCTTAACATGGGCATTTGATTCATGTGTTTCTAAGTTCTAAATCAAAAGTTATAGACGATTTAGTGTGGACATGTCAAGTTTATGAGACAGTTAAAGTGATCATTGGTTCTCATTAAGTAAAGGCTATAAATGAAGTATAAAGCTTGGCATTACGCAGTTTGGGTAGATTGGAATACTTGGATGCTTTTTCATCTCTATTTATTTCTCAATTTTTGTCAAAACATAGAAACTTGAGCTAGCTTAACGTGGGCATTGGATTCATGTCATTCTGAGCTCTAAATAACAAGTTATAGACAATTTAGTGAGACATGTCAAGTTGATCGGCTGGTTAAAATGATAATTTTAAAATGATCATTGGTGCTCATTAAGTAAAGACTTATAAATAAAGCATAATGCATGTTATCACGCAGTTTGGGATAGATTTGATTATTCGGAAACTTTGTCGTCTCTACTTCTATCTCAAATTTTATGAAAATATAGAAAATTGAAATAGCTAAATGTGGGCATTGGATTAGTGTCATTCAGAGCTATAAATCAAAAGTTATGGGCGATTTAGTGCATACATGACAAATTGATCGGCCAGTTAAAATAACCATTCTAAATTGATCATTGGTGCTCATTGAGTAAAAGTTTATATATGAAAATAATGCATGGCATCATGCAGTTTGGGATGGATTGGATTACTTAGACACTTTATCGTATCTATTTCGGCATCAAGTTTTATCACAATATAGAAAATTGAGCTAGTTTAACGTGGGCATTGGATTCGTATCATTCTAAGTTCTAAATCAAAAGTTACGGATGATTTGTGCGGACATGTCAAGTTGATCGGCCAGTTAAAGTGATCATTCTTAACTGATTATTGGTGCTCATTGATTAAAGGCTTATAAATGTAGCATAATGCGTGGCATCACACAGTTTTGGTTAGATTGGATTACATGGACGCTTTTTCGTGTCTATTTTTGTCTCAAATTTTGTTGCACTATAGAAAATTGAGCTAGCTTAATGTGCACATTGGATTCGTTTGTTTCTCAGCTCTAAATCAAAAGTTACACATGATTTAGTGCAGACATGTCAAGTTGATTGGCCAGTTAAAATGATCAGTCTAAACTGATCTTTGGTGCTCCTTAAGTAAAAGCTTATAATTGAAGTATAAATAATGGCATCAAGCGATTGGACGATTTGTCATCTCTATATTTGTTTCAAATTTTGTCAAAATATAGAAAATTGAACGAGATTAACGTAGGCATTGGATTCGTGTAATTCTGAGCACTAAAATCAAAATTTACGGACTATTTAGTGTGGACATGTCAAGTGGAACGGCCAGTTAATATGATTATTCAAAACTGATCATTGTTACTCATTGAGTAAAGGCTTTTAAATGAAGGATAATGCATGGCATCACGCGGTTTGGGATAGGTTAGATTACTTGGACGCTTTGCCATATCTAGTTCTGTCTCAAATTTTTTCAAATTACAGATATTTGAGTTAGATTAAATTAGACATTGGATTTGTGTCATTCTGAGCTCTAAATCAAAATTTACTGACGATTTAGTGCCGACATGTCAAGTGGATTGGCCTGTTAATATGATTTTTCTAAACTGATCATTGATACGCATTGGGTAAAGGCTAATAAATAAAGCATAATGCATGGCATCACGCGGTTTGGGATAGATTGGATTACTTGAACGCTTTGTCGTATCTAATTTTGCCTCAAATTTTGTCACAATATAGAAAATTGAACTAGCTTAACGTGGGCATTGGATTCGTTTCATTCTGAGCTATAAAACAAAGTTACGAATGATTTAGTGCAACCATGTCAAGTGGATCGGTCAGTTAAAATGATCATTCTAAACTGAATATTTGTACTCATCGAATAAATGCTTATAAATGTAGCATAATGCATAGCATCATGCAGTTCAGGTTAGATTGGATTACTTGGATGCTTTGTCTTATCTATTTCAGCCTCAAATTTTGTCACAATATTGAAGATTGAGCTAGCTTAACGTGGGCATTGGATTCGTGTCATTCTGAGCTCTAAATCAAAATTTACGGATGATTTAGTGCAGACATGTCAAGTGGATCGGCCAGTTAATATGATTAATCAAAACTGATCATTGCTACTCATTGAGTAAAGGCTTATAAATGAAGGATAATGCATGGCAATATGTGGTTTGAGATAGGTTGGATTACTTGGATGTTTTGCCGTATCTAGTTCTATCTCAAATTTTGTCAAAATATAGAAATATGAGATAGATTAACGTGGGCATTAGATTCGTGTCATTCTGAGCTCTAAATCAAAATTTACTGATGAATTTTTGCGGACATGTCAAGTGGATCGGCTAGATAATATGATTATTCTAAACTGATCATTGGTACACATTGTGGAAAGGCTTATAAAGGAAGCATAATGCATGGCATCATGCGGTTTGGGATAAATTGGATTACTTGGACGCTTTGTCGTATCGAGTTGTTTCATTAATTTTGTTACAATATAGAAAATGATCTAGCTTAACGTGCACATTGGATTCATGTGTTTCACAGCTCTACATCAAAAGTTATGGACGATTTAGTGCGTACATGTTAATTTGATCAGCCAGTTAAAGTGATCAATCTAAACTGATCAGTTGTGCTCATTGAGTAAAGGTTTACAAATGAAGCATAAAGCATGGTATCGAGCACTTTGGGATATATTGGATTACTTGAACGCCTTGTCGTCTTGATTTCTGTCTCAAATATTTTCAAAATATAGAAATTTGAGCTAGATTAACGTGGGTATTGGATTTGTGTCATTCTGAACTCTAAATCAAAATTTACAGGCGATTAAGTACGGACATGTCAAGCCGATCGGCCAGTTAAGTGATCATTTTAAACTGATCATTGGTGCTCATTAAGTAAAGGCTTATAAATGAAGGATAAAGCATTGTATCAAGCAGTTTGGATAGATTCGATTACTTGGATGCTATGCCATCTCTATTTCTGTCTCAAATTATGTCAAAATATAGAAAATTGAGCTAGGTTAACGTGGGCATTGGATTCGTGTCATTCTGAGTTCTAAATCAAAATTTATAGACGATTTAGTGTGGACATGTGAAGGGAATCGGCGAGTTAATATGATTATTCAAAAAGGATCATTGGTACTCATTGAGTAAAGGCTTCTAAATGAAGCATAATACATGGCATCACGCGGTTTCAGATAGATTGGATTACTTGGACGCTTGGTCGTATTTACTTCTGTCTCAAATTTTGTCAAAATATAGAAATTGGAGCTAGCTTAACGTGGACATTGGATTCTTGTCATTCTGAGCTCTAAATCAAAATTTACAAACGATTTAGTGCATAAATGTCAAGTGGATTGGCTAGTTAATATGATTATACTAAACTGATCGCGGGTACTCATTGAATAAAGGCTTATAAATGAAGCATAATGCATGGCATCACGCGGTTTGGGATAGATTGGATTACTTGAATGCTTTGTCATATCTAGTTCTGTCTCATATTTTGTCACAATATAGAAAAAATAAATAACTTAATGTCGGCATTGGATTTGTGTCATTCTGAGCTAAAAATCAAAAGTTACGGATGATTTAGTGCAGCCATGTCAAGTTGATCAGCCAGTTAAAATGATAATTCCAAACTGATCATTGGTGTTCATTGAGTAAAAGATTATAAATGAAGAATAATACAAGGCATCATGCAATTTGGGATATATTGGATTACTTGGACGCTTTGTCATATATATTACCGTCTTAAATTTTGTCACAATATAGAATACTGAGCTAGCTTAATGTGGCCATAGTGTCATTCTAAGCTCTAAAACAAATGTTACGGACGATTTAGTGCAAACATGTCAAGTTGAACGGCCATTAAATATGATAACTCTAAACTGATCATTGGTGTTCATTGAGTAAATTCTTATAAATGAAGCATAATGATGACATCATGCATTTTTTGATAGCTTGGTTAACTTGGATGCTTTGACGTATCTATACATGTTTCAAATTTTGTCTCAATAGAGATAATTGAACTAGCTTAATATGAGAATTGGATTCGTGTCATTTTGAGCTATAATTCAAAAGTTACGGACAATTTAGTGTAGAAATGTCAAATTGGTCGGCCAGTTAAAATGATCATACATAACTGATCATTGGTGCTCATTGAGTAAAGGCTTATAAATGAAGCATAATGCATGGCATCACGCAGTTTGGGATATATTGGATTACTTGGACGCTTTGTCGTATCTATTTCTATCTCAATTTTGTCTCAATATAGACAATTGAACTAGCTTAACGTGGACATTGGATTCGTTTCATTTTGAGCAAGAAATCAAAATGCATGGCATCACACAGTTTTGGATAGATTGGATTACCTGGATGCTTTGTTGTATCAATTTCTGTATCAAAGTTTGTTACAATATAGAAAATTGAGCTAGCTTAACATGGGCATTAGATTCGTGTCATTCTAAACTCTGAATAAAAATTTACGGACGATTGAGTGCGGACATGTCAAGTGGATCGACAAGTTAATATGATTATTCAAACTGATCATTAGTACTCATTGAGTAAAGGCTTATAAAAAAGCATAATCTATGGCATCACGCTGTTTGGGATAGATTAGATTATTTGAACGCTTTGTCGTATCTAGTTCGGTCTCAAATTTTATCACAATATAGAAAATTGAACCAGCTTAACGTTAGCATTGGATTTGTGTCATTCTGAGCTCTAAATCAAAATTTACGGGCGCTTCAGTGCGGACATGTCAAGATGATCGGCCAGTTAAAGTGATAATTCTAAACTGACCATTGGTGCTCATTGAATAAAGGCTTATAAATGAAGCATAATGCATGGCATCACGCAGTTTGGGATAGATTGGATTACATGGACGCTTTTTCGTATCTAGTTCTGTCTCAAATTTAATCATAATATAGAAAATTGAACTAGTTTAACATGGGCATTGGATTCGTGTCGTTCTAAGCTATAAATAAAAAGTCATGGACGATTTAGTGCATAAATATGAAGTTGATCGGCCAGTTAAAGTGATCATTCTAAATTGATCAAGGGTGCTCATTGAGTAAAGACTTATAGATGAAGCATAATGCATGGCATCACGCAGTTTGGGATACATTGGATTAGTTGGATGTTTTGTCGTATCTAGTTCTATCTCAAATGTTTTTAAAATATTGAAAATTGAACTAAAACGTGGACATTGGATTCGTGTCAATTTGAGCTATAAATCAAAAGTTACGGACATGTCAAGTTGATCGGCCAATTAATATGATTATTCTAAACTGATCATTGGTGCTCATTGAGTGAAGGCTTATAAATGAATCATAATGCATGGCATCATGCAGTTTGAGATAGATTGTAATACTTGGATGCCTTGTCGTATCTAGTTTGTCTCAAATTTTATCATAATATAGAAAATTAAACTAGTTCAACATGTGGATTTGATTCATGTCATTCTAAGCAATAAATTAAAAGTTATGGACAATGTAGTGCAGACATGTCAAGTTGATCGACCAGTTAAAATTATCATTGGTCATTGGTGCTTATTAAGTAAAGGAATGCATGGCGTCTCGCAGTTTGAGATAGATTGGATTACTTGGACGCATTGTCGTACCTTTTTCTGTCTTAAGTTTTGTCACAATATAGAAAACTGAGATAGCTTAACGTGGGCATTGGATTTGTGTCATTATGAGCTATTAATCAAAAGATACGGGTGATTTAGTGCAGATATGTCAAGTTGATTGACCTGTTAAAATCATTTTAAACTGATCATTGGTGCTCATGAGTAAAGGCCTATAAATGAAGCACAATGCATGACATCACACTGTTTTGGATAGATTTGATTACTTGGAAGACTTTTCAAACCAAATTTAGTCTTAAATTTTGTCAAAATGTAAAGAGCTAACTTAACGTGGGCATTGGATTCGTGTAATTCTGAGCTCTAAATCAAAATTACAAACGATTTAGTGTAGACACGTCCAGTGGATCTACCAGTTAATATGATTATTCAAAACTGATCATTGGTACTCACTGAGTAAATGCTTATAAATGAAGCGTAATCTATGGCATCATGTAGTTTGGAATAGATTGGATTACTTGGAAGCTTTGTCGTATCTAGTTCTGTTTTAAATTTTGTCACAATATAGAAAAATGAATTAGATTAATGTGGGCATTGGATTCGTGTCATTTTGAGCTCTAAATCAAATGTTACGGACGATTTAGTGCAGACATGTCAAGTTGATCGGCCAATTAATATGATTATTCAAAACTGATCGTTGGTGCTCATTGAGTAAAGGCTTATAAATGATGCATAATGCATGGCACCACGCAGTCTGAGATAGATTGGGTTACTTGGACACTTTTTCGTATCTAGTTTTGTCCCAAATTTTGTCACGATATAGAAAATTGAACTAGCTTAACGTGGGAATTGGATTCGTGTCATTCGCAGCTGTAAATCAGAATTGATGGACAATTTAGTGCGGACATTTCAAGTTGATCGACCAGTTAAAATGATCATTCTAAACTCATCATTGGTGCTCATTGAGTAAAAGCTTATAATTGATGAATAATGCATGGAATCACGTAGTTTTGGATAGATTGAATTAGTTGAACGTTTTTTCGTATCTATTTTTGTCTTAAGTTTTGTCACAATATAGAAAATTGAACTAGCTTAACGTTGGTATTGGATTCGTGTCATTTTGAGCTATAAATCAAAAGTTACGGATGATTTAGTACAAACATGTCAAGTTGATCGGCCAGTTAATATGATCGTTCGAAACTGATCATTGGCGCGCATTGAGTAAATGCTTATAAATGCGAATTTCTAAGATAGATTTTCATACTAACAAATTCACCTACTACCTTCATGAGATTGATGAACCATTCCCTTAGGGAATTCATAGGTCTTTTGTGGTAGTATATTTTGATGACATTCTAGTTTTTAGCCGAACCTTAGATGATCATGTAGAACACCTCCGAAAGGTTTTTGAAGTGCTTAAAAAGGAAACCTTGTAAGCAATCTTAAGAAATTTTCTTTTGGAACAGATAATCTTGTCTTCTTAGGTTTTGTTGTGAGTACAGATGGTATTAAGGTTGATGAGGAAAAGATAAAAGCAATTAAGGATTGGCCGAGTCCAAAGAATGTTGGGGAAGTAAGGAGCTTCCATGGCCTAGCTGGATTTTACCAGAGGTTTGTCATGGACTTTAGCACTATAGCAGCTCCATTCACTAAGGTTATAAAAAAGAATGTGGGATTTAACAGCAGGCGCAAGAGGAGGCATTCCAAACCTTGAAAGACAAGCTCACACACTCCCCGATGCTATCTCTTCCTAACTTTGATAAAACTTTTAAAACTGAATGTGATGCCTCAGAAGTTGGTATTGATGTTGTTGTTATGCAGGAAAGGAAGCCCATAGCCTACTTTCGTGAGAAACTTGGAGGGGCCACACTCAATTACCCAACCTATGACAAAGAACTATATGTGCTTGTGAGGGCCTTGAAAACATGGCAACATTATCTTTGGCCCAAGGAGTTTGTCATCCATACCGACCATGAGTCACTCAAACATCTGAAAGGGCAAAAAAGCTAGGTAGATCGAATTCATTGAGACCTTCCCTTATGTGATCAAATACAAGAAAGGTAAAGAGAATGTAGTAGCCGATGCTCTTTCTCGGAGGTATGTTCTCTTGAACTCTTTAGAAGTTAAAAAGCTAGGGTTTGAGTAAATCAGAGAGTTATATGCTACTGATGCTGATTTTAAGGATACTGATGCTAATTTAAAGGATATTTATGCTTCTTGTGAGAAGTTTGGTACTGGAAAATACTTTAAGAGTGAAGGCTTCTTGTTTTATGATAATCGGTTATGTGTACATAACTCCTCTTTACGACACTTGTTTGTTAAGGAAGCACTTTCAGGTGGTTTTATGGGTCACTTTGGCATGGAAAAGACATTAAATGTATTGCAGGAACACTTCTTTTGGCCACACGTGAGGAGTGATGTTGAGAAAGCTTGCCAAAGATGTGTAACTTGCAAGCAAGCCAAATCCACAATCCAAAAGCATAGTTTGTATACCCCTCTTCCTATACCTTTGCACCCTTGTCATGATATTTCTATGTATTTTGTTGTTGGATTGCCTAAAACTAAGACTGGAAAGGATTGTGTGTTTGTTGTAGTTGATGGATTTTCCAAAATGACTCACTTTATTCCTGCTCGTAAGACGGATGATGCCGTTAACATTTCTGGATTATTTTTTAAGGCGGTAGTTAGACTTCATGGCATGCCTAGGACCATAGTATCAGATAGAGACACTATGTTCCTTAGTTACTTTTGGAAAACACTTTGGTCTAAGCTAGGAACTAAGCTTTGGTTCTCTACAACTTGTCACCCACAATCGGATGGTCCAACTGAAGTAGTTCATAGAACCTTCTCTACTTTGTTAAGAGCTTTGATTAAGAAGAATCTTAGGACTTGGGAAGAATGCTTGCCTCATGTTGAATTCGCATATAATCATGCTAGGCATACTGCTTCTAAGTACTCACCATTCGAAATTGTTTATGGGTTCAATCCCATCTCACCTTTGGATCTAATGCGTTTACCTTTGAGTGAAAGGACTAGCCTTGATGGAAAGAAAAAAGGCTGAGATGGTTAAAAAAATTCATGAGAAGGCACGGCTGAATATTTAAAATAAGACTAAGATCTATGCTAAACAAGCCAATAAAGGCCGAGAGGAGTTAGCATTTGAGGAAAGAGACTTGGTGTGGATCCATTTGCGCAAAGATAGATTTTCGAGTGAAAGGAAATCCAAGATAATGCCTAGGACTGATGGCCCATTCAAAGTCATCAACAAGATCAATGACAATGCCTGCCAGCTGGATCTTCAATGTAATTACCAAGTGAGTTCAAGCTTCAATATTACTGCTTTGGTTCCATATTTTGCAGATGAAACCGATTTGAGGTCAAATCCTTCTCAACTAGGAGAGGATGATGTGAGCATGGCCAGCAAGGAACCACAACCTAGGAGCAGCTTGAACCAGAGGAGGAAGAAGCCACTAAAGATGCTAAGGAGCAGCTAGAACCCGCGAATATTAGAGATGAAAGCCTACAAATCTTCAATGGCCCCATTACCCGATCCAAGCAACCCAAACTTAAGACAACACTACAGAACCTTCTCAACAGCATTCAGGCCAGTTTAGTGTGTGCTAATCCAACCACATTGGTTGTGATTCAAGCCACCTAAACCTCACCAAGAGAGGTGCCTTGGATTGTACTCTTTTTCCCTATTCTTAGTTTTGTCCCAATGGGTGTTCTAAGAGAGGTTTTTAATGGGTGTTCTAAGAAAGCCCAAGGTACTTTACCTTGGATAGATTTTTGATAGATTTAATTACTTGCACTCTTTGTCGTATCTAGGGTTGTCTCAATTTTTGTCAAAATATTGAAAACTGAACTAGCTTAACGTGGGAATTGGATTCGTGTCATTCGGACTTATAAATCAAAAGTTACGGACGATTTAGTGTAGGCATGTCAAGTTGATCGGCCAGATAAACTGATCATTCTAAACTGATCACTGGTGCTGACTGAGTAAAGGCTTATAAATGAAGAATAATGCATGGCATCACGCAGTTCAGGATAGACTGGATTACTTGGACGCTTTGCAATATCTATTTCTGTCCCAAATTTTGTCACAATATAGAAAATTGAGCTAGCTTAACATGAGCATTGGATTTGTGTCATTCTGAGCTCTAAATCAAAAGTTATGGACGATTTACGTCAGACATGTCAAGTTGATCGGCCAGTTAATATGATCATTCTAAATTGATCATTAGTGCTCATTGAGTAAAGGGTTATAAATGAAGCATAATCCATGACATCACGTAGTTTTTGATAGATTGGATTACTTGAATGCTTTGTCGTATCTATGTTCGTATCAAATTTTGTCTCAATATAGAAAATTGAACTAGTTTAACATGAGCATTGGACTCGTGTCATTCTGAGCTATAAGTCAAAAGTTACGGACGATTTAGTGCAGACATGTCAAGTTGATAGGCCAGTTAAAATGATCATTCTAAACTGATCATTGGTTTTCATTCAATAAAAGCTTATAAATGAAGCATAATGCATGGCATCACGTAGATTGGGATAAACTGGATTACTTGGATGCTTTTTTATACCTATTTATGTCTCAAATTTTGTCACTATATAGAAACTTGAGCTAGCTTAACGTGGACATTGGATTTGTGTGATTCTGAGCTATAAAACAAAAGTGGCAGACAATTTAGTGTGGACATGTCATGTTGATCTGCCACTTAATATGATCATTCTAAACAGATCATTGGTGCTCATTGAGTAAATGCTTATAACTGAAGCATAATGTCTGACTTTATGAAGTTTTGGATAGATGGGATTACTTGGATGCTTTGTCAAAGAAATTGTAGTCTTAAATTTCATCACAATACAGAAAATTGAGCTAGCATAACAGAGGCATTGGATTTGTGTCATTCTGAGCTCTAAATCAAAAGTTATGGATGACTTACGGCGTACATGTCAATTTGATCGGCCTGTTAAAGTGATCATTCTCAACTGATCATTTGTGCTCATTAAATAAAGGCTTATAAATGAAGCAAAAAGCATGGCGTCACGTAGTTTGGGATAGATTAGATTACTTGGACGCTTTTTCATCTCTATTTTGTTTCAAGTTTTGTCAAAATATAGAAAATTCAGCTAGCTTAACGTGGGCATTGGATTCGTGTCATTCTGAGATGTAAATCAAAAGTTACGGACGATTTAGTGCGGACATGTCAAGTTGATCGGCTAGTTAATATGATTATTCTGAACTGATCATTGGTGTTCATTAAGTAAAGGCTTATAAATGAAGCATAATGAATGAAGTCACGCAATTTTGGATAGATTTGATTACTTGGATGTTTTGTCTCTCTATTTTGTCGCAAGTTTTGTCAAAATATAGAAAATTGACCTAGTTTAACGTGGGCATTGGATTCGTGTCATTCTGAGAGCTAAATCAAAAGTTACGAACGATTTAGTTTGGACATATCTAGTTGATCGCCCAGTTAAAGTGATCATTCTAAACTGATTAGTGGTGCTCATTGAGTAAAGGCTTATAAATGAAGCACAATGCATTGAATCACACAATTTTGGATAGATTTGATTACTTGGACGCTTTGTTGTGTCTAGTTTTTTCTCAAAATTTGTTACATTATAGATAATTGAATTAGATTAATGGGAAATTGGATTCGTGTCATTCTTAGCTTTAAATCAAAAGTTACAGACAATTTAGTGTGGACATGTCAAGTTGATCGGCTAGTTAAAGTGATCATTCTAAGCTGATCATTGGTGCTCGTTAAGTAAAGGCAAATCAAGTATAAAGCATGACATCACGTAGTTTGGGACAGATTTTATTACTTGGATGCTTTGTGTTCTCTATTTTTATCTCGTTTTGCCTAAATATAGAAAATTGAGCTAGCCAAACGTGGGCATTGGATTTGTACCATTTAAATCTCTAAATCAAAAGTTACGGACGATTTAGTGCGGACATCTCAAGTTGATCGGCCAGTTAATATGATTATTCTAATCTTATCTTTTGGTGCTCATTCAGTAAAGGCTTATAAATGAAGCATAATGCATGGCATCACATAGTTTTAGATATATTGGATTATTTGGACGCTTTATCATATCTTTTTCTGTCTCAAATTTTGTCACAATAGAAAAAATTGAGCTAGCTGAACTTGGCCATTGGATGCTTGTCATTCTAAGATCTAAATCAAAAGTTATGGATGATTTTGTGCGGACATGTCAAGTTGATCGGCCAGTTAAAGTCATCATTCTAAACTGATCATTAGTGTTCATTAAGTAAAGAATTATAAATGAAGAATAAAGCATGGCAACACACAGTTTTGGATAGACTGGATTACTTGGACACTTTGTCGTATCTAATTCTGTCTCAAATTTTGTCATAATATAGAAAATTGAGCTAGCTTAACGTGGGCATTGGATTCGTGTCATTCTAAGCTCTAAATGAAAAGTTACGGATAATTTACCGCGGAGCTGTCAATTTGATCGGCCAGTTAATAAGATCACTCTAAAGTGATCATTGGTGCTCATTAACTAATGGATTATAAATGAAGCATAATGCATGACATTACACAATTTTTGATAGATTTGGTTACTTGGATGCTTTGTCGTATCTATTTCTATCTCAAATTTTGTCACAGTTCAGAAAATTGAGCTAGCTTGAGGTCGGCATTGGATTCGTGTGAGTCGGAGCTATAAAACAAAACTTATGGACGATTTAGTGCGGACATATCAAGTCGATCGGCTAGTGAATATGATCATTCTAAACTGTTCATTGGTGCCCATTGAGTAAATGCTTTATAAATGAAGCATAATGCCTTGCATCACAGAGTTTCAGATAGATTGGACTACTTGGGTGTCTCTATTTTGTCTAAAATTTTGTTAAAATATCAAAAATTGAGCTAGCTTAACATGGGCATTGGATTCGTGTCATTCGGAGCTCTAAATCAAAAGTTACGGATGATTTAGTGCGGGCATGTAATCTGCCAAAAAGTGATCATTCTAAATTGATCATTGGTTCTCATTAAGTTAAGGCTTATAAATGAACAATAATGCATGGTATCACGCAGTTTGGGATGGATTGGATTACTTGGACGCTTTGTCTTCTATAGTTCTATCTCAAATTTTGTCAAAATATAGAAAATTGAGCTAGCATAATGTGGGCATTGGATTCGTATCATTATGGATTCTGAATAAAAAGTTACGCACCATTTAGGGTGGACATGTCAAGTTGATCGTCCAGTTAATATGTTTTTCTAAACTGATCATTGGTGCTTATTGAGTAAAGGCATATAAATGAAACATAATGCATGGCATCACGCAGTTTTGGATATATTTGATTACTTGGATGCTTTGTCGTATCTAGTTTCGTCTCATATTTTGTAAAAATAAAGAAAATTTAACTAGATTAGCGTGGGAATTAGATTCGTATCATTCTAAGCTATAAATCAAAAGTTACGGACCATTTAGTGCAGAAATATCTAGTTAATCGGCTAGTTAAAATGATCATTTTAAATTGATCATTGGTGCTCATTGAGTAAAATATAATAAATGAAGAATAATGCATGGCATCATGCAGTTTAAGATAGAATGGATTACTTGGACATTTTATCGTATATATTTCGGTCTCAAAATTTGTCACAATATAAAAAATTGAGCTAGCTTAACATGGGTATTGGATTCGTGTCATTCTGAGCTCTAAATTAAAAGTTATGGACAATTTAGTGTGGACATTTAAAATTGATCAGCCAGTTAATATGATTATTTTAAACTGATCATTGGTGCTTATTGAGTAAAGGCTTATAAATGAAGCATAATACATCGCATCACGCAGTTTTGGATAGATTTGATTACTTGGACATTTTGTCGTCTCTATTTTTGTCTCAAATTTTGTCACGATATAAAAAATTGAACTAGCTTAACGTGGTCATTGGACTCATATCATTCTGAGCTCTAAATCAAAAGGTATGGACCATTTCGTGCAGATATGTCAAGTTGATCGTCTAGTTAAAATGATCATTCTAAACTCATCATTTGTGCTCATTGAGTAAAATATTATAAATGAATAATAATGAATGGCATCACATAGTTAAGGATAGACTGGATTACTTAGATGCTTTGTCGTCTCTATTTTGTGTCAAGTTTTGTCAAAATATAGAAAATTGAGCTAGCTTAACGTAGGCATTGGATTCGTGTCATTATAAGCTCTAAATCAAAAGATACCGAAGATTTATTGCGGATATGTCAAGTTGATCGGCCAGTTAAATGATTACTCTAAACTGATCATTAGTGTTCATTGAGTAAAAGCTTATAAGTGAAGAATAATACATGGTATCACATAGTTTGTGATATACTGGATTACTTGGACGCTTTCTCGTATCTATTTTTGTCTCAAATTTTGTCACAATATAGAAAATTGAGCTAGCTTAACGTGGGTATTGGATTCGTGTGTAATTATGAGATCTAAATCAAAATTTACAGATAATGTAGTGTGTACATGTGTAGTTGATCGACCAGTTAAAGTGATCATTTTAAACTGATAATTGGAGCTCATTGAGTAAAGGCTTATAAATGAACATAATGCATGGCATCACACAGTTTTAGATATATTGGATTACTTTGACGCTTTTTGTATCTATTTTTATCTCAAATTTTGTTACAATATAGATAAATTGATCATTGGTGCTCATAGAATAATGAAGCATACATGAAGCATAATGCATGACATTACACAGTTTTGGATAGATGGGATTACTTGGACACTTTGTCGATGCATTTTTAGTTTTAAAATTTATCACAAAAAATCAACTAGCTTAACGTGTGCATTGGATTCGTGTCATTCTGAGCTCTAAATCAAAAGTTACGGACCATTTTGTGCAGACATGTCAAGTTGATCGTCGAGTTAAAATGATCATTCTAAACTGATCATTGGTGCCCATTGAGTAAAAGCTTATAAATGAAGAATAATGAATGGCATCACATAGTTAAGGATAGATTGGATTACTTGGACGTTTTGTCGTCTATATTTTCTCTCAAGTTTTGTCAAAATATAGAAAATTGAGCTAGCTGAATGTGGGCGTTGGATTCGTGTCATTCTAAGCTTTAAATCTAAAGTTAGGGACGATTTAGTGCGGACATATCAAGTTGATCGGCCAGTTAAAATGATCATTCTAAATTGATCATTGCTGCTCATTGAGTTAAGGCTTATAAATGAAGCTTAATGCATGGAATCACAAAATTTTGGATAGATTTGATTACTTGGAAGCTTTGTTTTATCTGTATTTGTCTAAAATTTTCTCTCAGTATAGAAAATTTAGCTAGCTCAACAGGGGTATTGGATTCGTGCCATTCTGAGATATAAATCAAAAGTTATAGACGAGTTAGTGCAGACATATCAAATTGATTGGCCAGTTAAAATGATCATTCTAAACTGATCATTGGTGTTCATTGAGTAAAGGCTTATAAATGAAGCATAATGCATGACATTTGGGATAGAACGGATTATTCTTAACTCATTGGTGCTTATTGAGTAAAGGCTTATAAATGAAGCATAATACATGCATTCCCGCTGTTTTGTATAGATTGGATTACTTGGATGCTTTACCGTACCTAGTTCTGTCTCAAATTTTGCCACTATATAGAAAATTGAACTAGCTTAATGTGGGCTTTGGATTCGTGTCATTTTGAGCTATAAATCAAAAGTTACAGACGATTTAGTGCAGACATGTCAAATTGATCGGCTAGTTAAAATTATCATTCTAAACTGATCATTGGTGCTCATTGAGTAAAGTCTTATAAATGAAGCATAATGCATGGCATCTCGCCGTTTGGGATAGAATGGATTATTCTAAACTGATCATTCGTGCTAATTGAGTAAAGGCTTATAAATGAAGCATAATGCATGGAATCACACAAATTTGGATAGATTGGATTACTTGGATGCTTTGTCGTATCTATATTTATCTCAAGTTTTGTCCCAAAATAGAAACTTGAGCTAGCTCAACGTGGGCACTAGACTCGTGTCATTCTGAGCTATAAATCAAAAGTTACAGACGATTTAGTGCAAACATGTCACGTTGATCTGCCAGTTAAAATGATCATTCTTAACTGATCATTGGTGCTCATTCAGTAAAGGCTTATAAGTGAAGCATAATTCATGGCATCTCGCCATTTGAGATAGAACGGATTACTCGTCCGCTTTGTCGTATCTATTTGGTCTGAAATTTTTTCTCTATATAGAAAATTTAACTAGCTTAACGTGGGCATTGGATTTGTGTCATTCAAAGCTATATATCAAAATTTACAAACGATTTAGTGTAGACATGTCAAGTTGATCGGGCAGTTAAAATGATCATTCTAAACTGATCACTGGTGCTCATTGAGTAAAGGTGTATAAATAAAGCATAAAGCATGACATCTCGCCATTTGGTATAGAATGGATTACTCGGCCACTTTGTCGTATCTATTTTTTTCTCAATTTTCGTCTCAGTATAGAAAATTAAATTAGCTTAACGTGGGCATTGGATTCGTGTCATTATGAGCTATAAATAAAAAGTTACGAACGATTCAGTGAATACATGTCAAGTTGATAGGCCAGTTGAAATGATCATTCTAAAGAGATCATTTATGCTCATTGAGTAAAAGCTTATAAATGAAGAATAATGCTTGGCATCACATAGTTTGGGATACAGTGGATTACTTGGACACTTTGTCGTATCTATATCTGTCTCAAATTTTGTCAAACTATAGAAAATTGAGCTAGCTTAACGTGGACATTGGATTCTTGTTATTCTGAGCTATAAATCAAAAGTTATGGACAATTTAATGTGGAAATGTCATATTGAACGGCTAGTTAATATGATCATTCTATACAGATCAATCGTGCTCATTAAGTAAAGGCTTATAAATGAAGCATAATGCATGACATTACGCAGTATTTGATAGATTGGATTACGTTGACGCTTTGTCGATCACAATATAGAAAATTGAGCTAGTTTAACGTGGGCATTGGATTTGTGTTAATCTGAGCTCTAAATCAAAAGTTATGGACGATTTAGTGCGGACTTGTCAAGTTGATCGGCCAGTCAATATGATTATTATAAACTGATCATTGGTGCTCATTGAGTAAAGGTTTATAAATTAACCATAATGCATGGCATCCTGCAGTTTTGGATAGATTGGATTATTGGGACGCTTTGTCATATCTAGTTTTACCTCAAATTTTGTCACAATATAGAAAATTGAACTAGTTTAAAGTGAGAATTGGATTCGTGTCATTCTCAGCTTTAAATCAAAACTTACGGACAATTTGGTGAAGACATGTAGAGTTGATCGTCCAGTTAAAATGATCATTCTGAATTGATCATTGGTGCTCATTGAGTAAGGCTTATAAATGAAATATAATGCATGGAATCACGCAGTTAGGGATAGATTGGATTACTTGGATAGATTGGAGAATTGGATTCGTGTCATTCTCAGCTTTAAATCAAAACTTACGGACAATTTGGTGAAGACATGTAGAGTTGATCGTCCAGTTAAAATGATCATTCTAAATTGATCATTGGTGCTTATTGAGTAAGGCTTATAAATGAAATATAATGCATGGCATCACGCAGTTAGGGATAGATTGGATTACTTGGACGCTTTTTCGTATCTATATTTGTCTCAAATTTTGTCTCAGTATTGAAAATTAAGCTATCTCAACGGGGGCATTGGATTCGTGTCATTTTGATCAATAAATCAAAAGTTGCGGACGATTTAGTGTGGACTTCTCAAGTTGATCGACCAGTTAATATGATTATTTACATCACGCAGTTTGGGATAGAACGGATTACTTCGATGCTTTGTCAAAGCTGTTTTATTTTTAAATTTTATCGCAATATAGAAAATTGAACTAGCTTAACGTGGGCATTGGATTCGTGTCATTCTGAGCTAAAAAAACAAAAGTTACGAACGATTTAGTGCAAACATGTCAAGTTGATCGGCCCGTTAAAATGATCATTTTAAACTTATCATTGGTGCTCATTGAGTAATGGCTTATAAATGAAGCATAATGCATGACATCTTGCAGTTTGGTATAGAATGGATTACTTGTAATCTTTGTCGTCTCAATATAGAAAATTGAACTATTTTAACGTGGGAATTGGATTCGTTACATTCTAAGCTATAAAGAAAAAGTTAGGGATGATTTAATGCAGACATGTCAAGTCGATCGGCCAGTTAAAAAGATAATTCTAAAATGATTATTGGTTCTCATTGATTAAAAGTTTATAAATGAAGAATAATGCATGGCATCACGAAGTTTCGGATACACTGGATTACTTAGATGATTGTCGTATCTATTTCCATCTAAAATTGTGTCACAATACAAAAATTTAAGCGAGCTTAACGTGGGCAATGGATTCGTGTCATTTTGCGCTCTAATAAAAATGTACGGACGATTTAGTGCAGACATGTTAAGTTGATAGGACAATTAAAATGATTATTCTAAACTGATCATTGGTGCTCATTGAGTAAAAGCTTATATATTAATAATAATGTCTGGCATAACTCAGTTCGGGATATACTAGATTACTATGACACTTTGTCGTATCTATTTCCATCTCAAATTTGGTCCCCATATAGAAAAATTGAGCTATCTTAATGTGGGCATTGGATTCGTGTCATTCTGAGCTATATATCAAAAGTTATGAACGATTTATCGTGGACATGTCAAGTTGATCGGCCAGTTAATATGATCATTCTAAATTGATATTTGATGATCAATGAGTAAAAGCTTATAAATGAAGCATAATGCAAGGTATTACGTAGTTTGGGAAAGATTGGAATACTTGGACGCTTTGTCGAAGCAATTTTATTCTTAAATTTTTACAAAATATAGAAAATTGAGTTACATTAACGTGGGCATTGGATTCATGTCATTCTGAGCTCTAAATCAAAAGTTAGGGACAATTTAGTGCTGACATGTCAAGTTTATCGGCCAGTTAATATGATTATTCTAAACTGATCATTGGTGCTCATTGAGTAAAGGCTTATAAATGAAGCATAATCAATAGCATCACACAATTTTGGATAGATTACATTACTTTGATGCTTTGTCGTATCTACTTTTGTCATAAATTTTGTCACAATATAGAAAATTGAATTAGCTTAACATGGGCGTTGCATTCGTGTCATTCTGATCTATAAATCAAAAGTTAGGAACGAGTTAGTGCAGACGTGTCAAGGTGATCAGCCAGCTAAAATGATAAATCAAAATTGATCACTGGTGCTCATTGAGTAAAACCTTATAAATAAAGAGTAATGCATGGCATCACGCAGTTTGGGATAGATTGGATTACTTGGACGCTTTGTTGTATCTATATCTTTCTCAAATTTTGTTTCAATATAAAAAATTGAGCTAGATTAACATGAGCATTAAATTCATGTCATTCTGAGGTATAAATCAAAATTTACAAACGATTTAGTGCAATCAGGTCAAGTGATTGACCAGATAAAATGATCATTTTAAACTGATCATTGGTGCTCATTCAGTAAAGGCTTATAAATGAAGCATAATGCATAACATCTTGTAGTTTGAGATAGAACGGATTACTTGGACGATTTGTTGTATCTATTTCAGTCTCAATATTGAAAATTGAACTAGTTTAACGTGAGCATTGGATTCGTTACATTCTAAGCTATAAAGCAAAAGTTTCGAACGATTTGCTGTAGACATGTCCAGTTGATCTGCCCGTTAAAATGATCAGTCTAAAATGATCATTGGTGCTCATTTAGTAAAAGCTTATAAATGAAGAATAATTCATGGCATTACGCAGTTTGAGATAGACTGGATTACTTGGAAGCTTTTTCGTATCTATTTCTGCCTCAAAGTTTTTCACAATATAGAAGATTGAGCTAGTTTAACGTAGGCATTGGATTCGTGTCATTCTGAAGTATAAATCAAAAGTTACGAACGATTTATTGTGCACATGTCATGTTGATCGGCCAATTAATATGATCATTCTAAACTGATCATTTGAACTCATTGAGTAAAGGCTTATAGATAGATTGCATCACGCAGTTTTGGATAGATTGCATTACTTGGATGCTTTGTTGTATCTAGTTCTATCATAAATTTTGTAACAATATAGAAAATTGAACTAACTTAACATAGGTATTAGATTCGTGTCATTTTAATATATAAATCAAAAGTTACAGACGATTTAGTGCAGACATGTCAAGTTTATCGGCTAGTTAATATTATCATTCTAAACTGATAATTGGTTGTCATTGAGTAAAGGCCTATAAAAGAAGAATAATGCATGACATTACGCAGTTTTGGATGGATTGGTTTGCTTGGATGCTTTATCGAAGCAATTTTATCACAATATAGAAAATTGAGCTAGCTTAAGGTGGGCATTGGATTCATGTCATTCCGAGCTATAAATCAAATGTTATAGACGATTTAGTGTAGAAATGTCAACTTGATCGGCCAATTAATTTGATTATTTGAAACTGATCAGTGGTGCTCATTGAGTAAAGGCTTATAAATGAAGCAAAATGAATGGCATCACGCAGTTTGGATAGATTGCATTACTTGGATGCTTTGTCATATCCACTTATGTTATAAATTTTGTCACAATATAGAAAATTGAACTAACTTAACGTGTGCATTTGATTCGTGTCATTCTAAGCTATAAATCAAAACTTATGGACAATTTACTGCTTACGTGTCTAGTTGATCGGCCAGTTAAAATGATCATTCTAAACAGATCATTGGTGCTCATTGACTAATAGCTTAGAAATGAAGAATAATGCATGGTATCACACAGTTTAGGATATACTGGATTACTTGGACGCTTATCGTATCTATTTATGTCTCAAATTTTTTCAAAATAAAGAAAATTGAGCCAACTTAATAGTGCGCATTGGATTCATGTAATTCTGCGCTCTAAATAAAAACTTACAAACGATTTTGTGTGCACATTTCAATTTGATCGGCCAGTTAATATGATCATTCTAAAGTGATCATTGGTTCTCATCAAGTAAATGCTTATAAATGAAACGTAATGCATGACATCATGCAGTTTGGGATAGGTAGGATTACTTGGACACTTTGTCGTATCTATTTCTGTCTCAAATTTTGTCTCTATATAAAAAAATGAGCTAGCTCAACGTGGGCATTGGATTCGTTTCATTCTGAATTGTAAATCAAAAGTTATAAATGATTTAGTGCAAACATATCAAGTTGATCGGCCAGTTAAATTGATCATTCTAATTTGATCATTGATGCTCATTAAGTAAAGGCTTATAAATTAAGGATAATGCACGACATCTATCAGTTTAGGATGGAATGGATTACATGGACACTTTGACGTATCTATTTATGTCTCAAATTTTGCCTCAATATAGAAAATTGAACTAGATTAATGTGGGCTTTGGATTCTTGTTATTTTGAGTTATAAATCAAAAGTTACAAAGGATTTAGTGCAAACATATCAAATTGATAGGCCAGTTAAGATTATTATTCTAAATTGATAGATCAGATTGAATTACTTGGACGCTTTGTCGTCTCTATTTTTGTCTATAATTTTGTCAAAATATAGAAAATTGAGCTATCTTAATGTGGATATTGAATTTGTATTATTCTGAGCTCTAAATCATAAGTTACAGACGATTTATTGCGGACATATCAAGTTGATCGGTGAGTTAAAATATCATTCTTAAGTGATCATTGGAGCTCATTGATTAAAAGCTTATAAATGAAGAATAATGCATGACAGCACGCAGTTTGGGATAGGTTAGATTACTTGGACGCTTTGTCGTCTTTATTTCTATTTAAAATTTTGTCACAATATAAAAAAAATGAGCTAGCTTAACGTGGGCATTGGATTCGTGTCATTATGAGCTATGAATCGAAACATATAGACACATTTGATGCAAATTTGTCAAGTTGATCGGCTAGTTAAAATGATCATTCTAAACTGATCATTGGTGCTCATTGAGTAAAGGCTTATAAATGAAGCATAATGCGTGACATCACGTAGATTTGATTACTTGAAGGACTTGTCGAAGCAATTTTAGTCTTATTTTCACAATATAGAAAATTCAGTTTGCTTATCATGGGCACTGGATTCGTGTCATTCTGAGCTCTAAATCAAATGTTACAGACGATTTTGTGCGGAAATTTCAAGTTCATCGGCCAGTTAAAATGATCATTCTAAACTGATCAGTGGTGCTCATTCAGTAAAAACTTATAAATGAAGAATAATACATGGCATCATGCAGTTTGGGATAGATTGGATTACTTGTACGTTTTGTTGTATCTCTTTTGGTCTCAAATTTTTTCACAATATAGAAAATTGAGCTAGTTTAACATGGGCATTAGATTCGTGTCATTCACAGTTCTAAATCAAACATTACGGATGATTTAGTGCAAACATGTCAAGTTGATCGGCCAGTTAAAATGATCATTCTAAACTGATCAGTGGTGCTTAGTTAGTAAAAGCTTATAAATAAAGAATAATACATGGCATCATGCAGTTTGGGATAGATTGGATTACTTGGATTCTTTGTGGGAAAACGGTCGATTCCACCGTAAACTTGTGCTCGTAGGATTATTTATACACGAATTATTATATCATGCTAATATTAACATGAACTATATATATTTTGAAATTTTGGCCACAAACATTTAAATCGTGGCTATTTCCACCAACTAAACGGTTTCCGTGTGTTTTTCTGTTACACGTGATGACGTGGCTGCCACGTCGGATGATAAACTTAAACGATGTCGTTTAAATTAAAGTTTTACTGAGAAATAAACAAAACGACGTCGTTTTGGTAAAGACGAAAACGACGTCGTTTTGTTATAATTTTTTTTTTTAAACGTAAACCAAAACGACGTCGTTTTGAACTTTATCAAAACGACGTCGGTTTGATAATCTTCTTAAAACTCTGCAACATTATCACTGTTGGAACGTCTATGAGCATTTCTCACGGAGTTAGACCTCATGAACGGAATCGGAGGCAATGCCACGTCGTGGGGATAATCTCGGAATGCCGAAGATGAAGGGCTCAACGGCGGTAATGAATCAAAGGAGAAGACAGGCGACGGCTGAGACATCGACCGCGGGAGGCTTGGTCCGGGGCTGAAATTCTGCGACCCGATTGGTTGACGGGTCGTTGGGATCTGAGAATACGGAGAAATGGGTGGGATTGAGCTCTGGTGAGATGGCGGCACAACGGCTCTCCTGCTACTGTCGCTGCCGTCGCTGTCAAAAGGATCCGGGAATTGGGAGGAGGGGATCATACTAGGGTTTAAAACAAGGATATCAACAGGTCAATTCATCGATAGGAATCCGAAGAAGACGAAGAAGCGAGCCTATGCATTATATCGTCTGTATCACTCATTTTCTAAAAGGAATGAAATGAAATCAAAAGCTACAGATAAATGGTTTACGTTTTAAGAAGATGTACAAAACGACGTCGTTTTGGACTTTACCAAAACGACGTCGTTTTGGTTTATGTTTTAAAAAAAAAATTATAACAAAACGACGTCGTTTTTGTCTTTACCAAAACGACGTCGTTTTGTTTATTTCTCAGTAAAACTTTAATTTAAACAATGTCGTTTAAGTTTATCATCCGACGTGGCAGCCACGTCATCACGTGTAACGGAAAAACACACGGAAACCATTTAGTTGGTGGAAATAGCCACGATTTAAATGTTTCTGGCTAAAATTTCAAAATATATATAGTTCATGTAGATATTAGCATGATATGATAATTCGTGTATAAATAATCCTACGAGCACAAGTTTACGGTGGAATCGGCCGTTTTCCCGATTCTTTGTCGTCTCTGTTTTTATCTAAAGTTTTGTCAGAACATAGAAAATTGAGCTAGCTTAACGTGGGCATTGAATTCGTGTCATTCTAAGTTCTAAATTGAAGTTACATAGGATTTAGTGCGGACATGTCAAGCTTATCAGCCAGTGAATATGATTATTCTAAATTGATCATTGGTTCTTATTGAGTAAAGGCTAATAAATGAAGTATAATGCATGACATTATGCAGTTCGGGATGGATTAGATTTCTGGGACGCTTTTTCGTATCTAATTCTATCTGAAATTTTGTCACGATATAGAAAATTGAGCCAGTTGATGTGGGCATTGAATTCGTGTCATTATCAGCTCTAAATCATAAGTTATGGACGATTTAGTGCGGACATGTCAAGTTGATCGGCAAGTTAAAGTGATCATTCTAAACTGATCATTGGTGCTCATTAAGTAAGCGCTTATAAATGAAGCATGAAGCATGGCATTACGTAGTTTGCGATAGATTGGATTTGTATGTTTTGTCGTATCTAGTTCTATCTCAAATTTTGTCACAATTTAAAAAATTGAGCTAGCTTAACGTCAGCAATGGATTAGTGTCATTCTGAGATCTAAATAAAAAGTTACGGATGTTTTAGTGGGGACATGTCAAGTTGATTGGCCAGTTAAAGTGATTATTCTTAACTGATCATTGGTGCTGATTGAGTAAAGGCTTATAAATGAAGCATAATGCTTGGCATCACGCAGTTTTGGCTACATTGGATTACTTGAATGCTTTTTTGTATCTATTTCTGTCTCAAATTTTGTCACAATATAGAAAATTGTGCTAGCTTAACGTGGGCATTGGATTCGTGGCAATATGAGCTATAAATCAAATGTTATGGAAGATTTAATGCGGAAATTTCAAGTTGATCGGCTAGTTAAAAAGAGCATTCTAAACTGATCATTGGTGCTCATTGAGTAAAAGCTTATAAATGAAGAATAATGCATGACATTACGTAGTTTTGGATAATTTTGGTTAATTGGAGGACTTGTCGAAGCAATTTTAGTCTTATTATTTATCACAATATATAAAATTGAGCTAGTTTAACGTGGGCATTGGATTCGTGTCATTCTAAGCTCTAATTCAAAAGTTACAAATAATTTAGTGCGGAAATGTCAAGTTGATCGGTCAGTTAAAATGATCATTCTAAACTGATCATTGGTGCTCATTGAGTAAAAGCTTATAAATGAAGAATAATGCATGGCACCACACAGTTCGGGATAGATTGGATTACTTGAGCGCTTTGTCATATCTATTTCAGTCTCAAATTTTGTCCCCATATAGAAAATTGAGCTAGGTTAACGTGGGCATTGGATTCACATCATTCTGAGCTATAAATCAAAAGTTACAGAAGATTAAGTGCGGAAATGTCAAGTTGATCGGCCACTTAAAATGATCATTCTAAACTGATCATTGGTGCTCATTGATTAAAAGCTTATAAATGAAGCATAATAAATGGCATCACGCAGTTTGGGATAGATTAGATTACCTGGATGCTTTCCCGTCTCTATTTCTGTCTATAATTTTGTCACAATATACAAAATTAAGCTAGCTTAGAGTGGCCATTGGATATTTGTCATTCGGAGCTCTAAATCAAAAGTTACGGATGATTTAGTGCGGACATGTCAAGTTTATCAGCCAGTTAAAATGATCATTATAAACTAATTATTGGTGCTCAGTGAGTATAGGCTTATAAATGAAGAATCATGTAGAGTATCACACAGTTTTTGATAGATTTGATTACTACAATGCTTTGGCATACCTATTTTTGTCTCAAATTTTGTCACAATATAGAAATTGAGATAGTTTAATGTTGGCATTGGATTCGTGTCATTCTGAGCTCTTAATCAAAAGTTACGAATGATTTAGTGCGGACATGTCAAGTTGATCGGCCAGTTAAAATAATCATTGTTAACTGATCATTGGTGCTCATTGATTAAAAGATTATAAATGAAGCATAATTAATGGCATCACATAGTTTGGGATAGATTTTATTACTTGAAAGCTTTGTTGTCTCTATTTTTGTCGATAATTTGTCACAATATTCAAAACTAAGCTAGCTAAACGTGTGCATTGGATTCATGTCATTTTGAGCAATAAATTAAAACTTATGGAAAATTTGGTGCAGACATGTCAAGTTGATCGACTAGTTAAATTGAACATTCTAAACTGATCATTGGTGCTCATTGAGTACATGCTTATAAATGAAGAATAACGCATGACATCACGTAGTTTTGGATTGGAGGACTTGTCGAAGAAATTTTAGTCTTAAATTTTATCACAATATAGAAAATTGATATAGTTTAACATGGGCGTTGGATTTATGTCATTTTAAGCTCTAAATCAAAAGTTACAGATGATTTAGTGCGGACATATCAAATTTATCGGCTCATTAAAATGATCATTCTAAACTGATACTTGGTGCTCATTGAAAAAAATCTTATAAATGAAGAATAATGCATGACATCACGTATTTTGGGATAGATTTAATTACTTGGATGCTTTCTCGTATCTATTTTTCTCTCAAATTTGACACATTATAGCAAATTCAACTAGATTAATGTGGACACTTGATTCATGTCATTATGAGCTATAAATCAAAAGTTATGGATGATTTGGTGCATATATGTCAATTTGATCGACCAGTTGAAATTATCATTATACTCTGATCATTGGTGCTTATTGAGGAAAGGCTTATAAATGAAGCATAATGCAGAACATCACGCCGTTCGGGATAGATTAGATTACATGGACGCTTTGTCGTATCAGTTTTTGTCTCAAATTTTGTCACAATACAGAAAATAGAGCTAGCTTAATGTGGGCATTGGATTCGCGTCATTCAGAGCTCTAAATCAAAGTTTCAGATGATTTAGTGTGGACATGTCAAGTTGATCGGCAAGTTAAAATGATCATTCTTAACTGATCATTGGTGCTCATTGATTAAAAAAAGCATAATGGATGACATCACGCAAATTGGGATAGATTGTATTAGTAACACACTTTGTCGTCTCAATTTTGTCTATAATTTTGTCACAATATACAAGGTTGAGCTAGCTTATCATGGGCATTGGATTTGTGTTATTATGAGCTGTAAATCAAAAGTTATGGAAGATTTGGTGCAAACATGTCCAATTGATCGGCTAGTTAAAATGATCATTGGTGTTCATTGATTAAAAGCTTATAAATGAAGCATGATACATGGCATTATGCAGTTTGGAATAGATTGGATTACTTGGATGGTTTTTCATCTCTATTTCGGTCTATAATTTTGTCACAATATACAAAATTAAGGTAGCTTAACGTGGGCATTGTATTTGTGTCATTCGGAGCTCTAAATCAAAAGGTACGAACGATTTAGTGTGGACATGTCAATTTGATCAACGAGTTAAAATGATCGTTCTAAACTGATCATTGGTGCTCATTGAGTAAAGGCTTATAAATGAAGCGTCATGCAGAGTATCACGCAGTTTTGGATCGATTGGATCACTACGATGCTTTGTCGTATATATTTTTGTCTCAAATTTTGTCAAAATATAGAAAATTGAGCTTAATGTTGGCATTGGATTCGCGTCATTCGGAGCTGTAAATCAAAAGTTACGAATGATTTAGTGCGGACATGTAAAGTTGACCGGCCAGTTAAAATGATCATTCTTAAATGATCATTGGTGTTTATTGATTAAAAGCTTATAAATGAAGCATAATGCATGGCATCACGCAGTTTTGATAGATTGGATTACTGGGACGCTTTTGCTATCTATTTATGCATCAAATTTTGTCACAACATAGAAAATTTATGCAGATTAATATGGGAATTGGATTCGTGTCAGTCTGAACTCTAAATCATAAGTTACGGGTGATTTAGTGCATACATGTCAAGTTGATCGACCAGTTAAAGTGATCATTCTAAGCTGATCGTTGGTGCTCATTAAGTAAACTCTTGTAAATGAAGCATTACGCATGACATCACGCAGTTTGGGATAGATTGGATTACTTGGATGTTTTGTCGTATCTAGTTCAGTCTCAAATTTTATCACAAAATAAAAAATTGAGCTAGATTAACGTGGGAATTAGATTTGTTTCATTATGAGCTCTAAATCAAAAGTTACTGATGATTTTGTGCGGATATGTCAAGTTGATCGGCCCGTTAAAGTGATTATACGAAACTAATCATTGGTGCTCATTGAGTAAAGACTTATAAATGAAACACAATGCCTAGCATCACACTTTTTTTTGGCTAAATTGGATTACTTGGACGCTTTTTTCGTATTCAAATTTTGTCACAAATATAGAAAATTTAGCTAGCTTATCATGGGCATTGGATTCGTGTCATTCTGAGCTTTAAATCAAAAGTTACGGACGATTAAGTGCGGACATGTCAAGTTAATCGGCGAGTTAAAATGATCATTCTTAATTGATCATTGGTGCTCATTGAGTAAAAGCTTTTAAATGAAGGATAATGCATGGCATCACACAATTTGGGATAGATTAGATTATTTGGACGCTTGGTCGTCTCTATTTCTGTTTATAATTTTGTCAAAATATAGAAAATTTAGCTACATTAATGTGGGCATTGGATTCGTGTCATTCCGAGCTCTAAATCAAAAGTTACGGACGATTTACAATACAAGAAGACATCATTTTCCAAATGACGAAATTTGTCGGCAATCCATCGGAAATAACATTTTCCATTGACTTTCTGACAAAAGTTGTCCATCAGGACTATTTCATCGGAAACCAATTTCTGTCGAGAAATTGTCGGGCATTAACGACGGGTTTGCGATAAAAGTAGCTGTCGGCAAATGCTGGCAGATATTCGCTGGTCCAGTCCGTCGGCAATTACCGACGTATTTGCGATTGATTTAGTCAGTCGGGCTGCAGATGACTTCCAGTGACAGGTGCCATCGTGAATGACAACCAATGGTATATCCCTATGGTTTTTAGCCGTCGGGATGGAAACGACGACATCGTGATGAAATAAGCTTCCCGACGGAAATGTGTCCATTGGTAATTCCTGACGGATTAGCGATAACGCTACTCGTCGGAGCAGTATTGATTTTGGATGACTCATTCCGTCGGAAATAACAAAACAATTGAAAAAAAAATTAATAATTTTTTAAATAATATTCATTAAATATTTTTCAAAAAATATATTTATTTTAAATAAATTTTTTAATTATTAAATTTAATATTAGTTTTTAATTATTTAATAAAAATATTAAAACAATTAAATAAAATTAATATTTAAAATTATAAGTATAATAATATTAAAATTTTAATTGTTTTAAAATGTACAAATTACATCGAAGGATGAGAAGAATGAGGAAAAAAATCATTCTGATAATTTCGAAATTTGGTTTTTACAAAATCAACAAAATATTTTAGCTTGTTCATCTCTACATCCATAGCCGCTATTTTTTGTTTGAGTTGTGGATTCTCCTCATTTCCAGCCACAGATGTTGCATCACCGGTATATGAAACTTTCCAGACTCCTGGATGATGACCATTAGAAAATGATACTTCATGTAAAAACAAAAAAATATTATTTAAAAATATTATAATATTAAATATAAAAATAAATAAAAAGAGAAATCTATTTTATATTAAGAACCAGATGGTTAATATCAGAACGAGGCAATTCGGCGACCGAAGATAAAGAACCAACTTGAGAGTATTGAGAAAAAATATCATTTTTTTTCTTTTTCACTTTTTCGATGATCTCACTAACGAGACCATGTTGCATGCGACCAGTCTTTTCGTTCGTGTGAATGGTCTCGAGAAGTGGTAAATGATCTGGAAGCGCTCCAAATTCTTATGCCTAAAAGTAAAAAAATACTAAATTAATATTAATATTTTTTTCAAATAATAATAAATAAAATTAATATAATAATAAATTTACCAATGTATCGGCTCATCTAAAAAAACTAGTCGATCCAGCATTGTGAATATAAATGCCTTTGCCTCCTTGGTCGCTTTTTGGTTTCCTAAATTAGTACTCGAGATGGTCTCAGTGATGCAAGATTCCCAGTAACGAATAAAGTCGTTCCAAACTGACTCATTCAACCCTTTTGGTTTGTTTTTTCCCTTTTTCCACTTTTGTTTTCACTCGTTCATATTGCGGGAAAATTGTACGGCAGCCTCTTTTTGAAAAACTTCTTCTACCAATTTTGTGTTCATGGGATCCCATGTAAATTATTGCTGCAAAAGTTACTTATATATTACTAAAAATATTTTAAACAATTGCATATTTAAAAATAAATCAACATACCGCAAACGTACTGAACTAAATTTGACGTTTTTCGTACGGAATATCTCTAAATTTTGTATACGATTGATAAGAGAATGAAGCTTGTTTAATATAGATTTTATTATCCCGTTGTTTAAAATACCAAACCTACGAAGTTTTTATTAGAATAACGTTAAAATATTTATTTTAAATCTAATTATAGAAAATTTAATATACCATATCGAATTTTCTTGATGACTCGGATCAAGAAAAGTAAGATGTTTACGACCAGGTTGCTGAACTAATTTTTCAATTGTCAGTGGTCGAAAAGAATAATTTCCAGATTCTATAACTTCAGTTGGTATAAAACTCAGGATAGACAACTCACCACGTCGGTACTCTTGATACGATTTTAAAAATATTATTATTACATGAATACGATGACTACACTTAATGTTAATAATAATATATAACACACATAAACTAATACAAAGTATAAATATAGAATATCTATCTGAATCGTTTAAATACTTTCAAATAATAATAAATAAATGATTTTCTTTATCCGTAATTAATAAAAATATAGAATTTTTTAAGAAAAATGTTGTTTTATAAGAAAATAGTTTCACATTAGCCTAAGATCTCCAACATAATGTTAAGCATATTTCATGAATATACACATAAAATAACATTAATAACTAACTTATAAAATAACTTATATGTTACATAAATAATTACCAATTCGAGTAATTATTTGAAAAGTAAGACTATGGCTTTTTCAGCTAACTGCAACTTTCCATGATCAAATAGCATACGTAAAACGTCAAAATAGCTTTCCATGATCAAAGACTTGTTTGATCAAACAAGTAACATATACGTTTTACTTTTGCAAAAAAAAATTTAAAAAATTGTAATTTTTATCTAATTAATTTTTTGGCTAACAATCAATCGATGAAAATAAAAAGAATCACACATGAAACTCATTTAGACAATTCATCGAACAGATTACTTTCATCCAACATTACAAGAAACAATGTTTTCAAGCTTATAAGAATTAACAATCACAAACACCCATAAATCCCATCTTGTGTGACTAGAAACTGAGAGTCAAAATCTTTTGGAACATTCAACTCAACAAGCGTCAGGTTCAAAGGGTTTAGGTAAGAAAGAAAACCTGATTGAAATTCTTCTGGATATTTTTTTGATCTCTAGAAAAAATTGAGGGGAGAAGAAGAAAGAGAGATCTATATAACTCTCTCTCTCTCTCTAACTCAAATTAAGAACGACCAAACTTAAAATGCCAAAATCTCTGAGATTAATATCGAGAGAGAGAGAAAGAACATTGTGAAGGTTTTATAAACTTACATTTCTGCCGATTACAGTTACACAGACCGAGAGGAGGCTTCCGGTGATGTCAGCAGCGGGAGGGAGAGGCAGATTTCCGAACGGGAGAGGAAGAGACCTATTTCTGAACGGAAAAGAAGACTGAAAGAGAAGTCGTGGGGTCGTAGGTTATATTTGATATCTCTGAGAGCAAAATCCGTCGGAAACCCGTCGGCCAAATAATAAATATTTTTGTAAAGACTCCAGTGCTAAAATAATTTTTCCGCGTATAATTTCATATTTGTCGGTATTCCATCAGAAGTTACCGACAGATTTCCGACAGAAACTGAAAGTTCTGCAAGCTTACCAAATTGTCAGTCCACATGGTAAAGGATATTTCCGATGGTTTTCGGTCCGATCTAGTTGCATGCTCAGTAAGCCATCGGAATATTCCGATGGATTTCTAACGATCCTATTATTTGTTAACAAAAATAATGAATATTTTTATTTATAAAATGTGAAATAGCCCTTCTCATGATTTATTATTTATTCCGATTTTAAAGTTTTTTTATATCTAATAATGTTCATAGTATTTTTCATAGTATTGTTGTTTTTCGACCCATACACGAAGCTAGTTAAAGGTCACCGCCTTTTTGGCGATAGTAACCAAAAGTTTGCTATATTCTATAAATTTAATTATAACTTTGAGAGCTCGCCATTTAACTAGGGAGATGACTAAGTGATACAAGCCTTGATTCAAGGATGTATGCGCGTGGGCTGTTTGAAGAAGATTAGGTGAGAAACTCAACCTTAGGCTTCTGGATGGGGGTTTTCTGGTTGGTAAAAGATGGAAGGGTGAACTGAACCACACGAGGGGTGATGAACCTCGTGATAAATCACAAACTTAGAGCTAGGAGGGCTGGTCTCGACTAGGTTCTAAGCGCACAAGTCTCTTTTGAGAGAAAGCTTGTAGGAAGAAAGTTCTACTTTATTAATATCAAAAAGGTTGTCGAACTACAATGCTAGAAGGAGCCTTATTAATATGCTCGACAGCGGAAAGTTTACAAAAGTGCACAAAAGGAAAAAATACAAAAGTGTATAACCGAAAAAGGACCTATTCCTAAAATGTTCTTGACTCAAAAATGTAAAGCAACTAGATCCTACCCTGCAAAACAGAAAGAGGCATATATTCGAATGTAAACTTACCTTAACTCACCTCACGGCCAAGAAATGGAAGGTGGCCGTCCTTGTGGCATGCACGCGCCTTGCTCCTAGTCTTCGACTTGGAGTAGGGTTACAAATCTCTGGGCCCTGACCTCTCTTGCCACTAAAGCCCAAGTCTCTGATGTCCCTTGTGTTGTGGAGAAGCTATTGAACTTTTTCTTGTGTTTTTGGCCCATTGTCCTTAGTCGATCTTCCTCTAGGAGCTTGTCGACCCACTAGCTGAATTTGTGGAAGAGCGCCCTTGATCTGCTTCTTGTCATTGCTCCTTGAGGTACCACTGGTGTAGAGACTTGCTCTAAGTGCATGTCCTGGAGCTGGTAGCTCATTTGGTCCGAGTCCTCTTGTGTAGAAGTGGAAGTGCGCGTGTACTCGGCTGGATCGGCTGTACTGGCTGGATTGTGCGCGGTACTGGCCGGAATGACTTCAAGACCGGCCAAGTTGATCCCGGAGTCGGCGGTGTCATCAGAGGGACCGGCGGTGTCATTCACGTCCCCACCAAGTGTGCCGGAAGCTTGGGCCTCTCCGCCGGCAATGTTGACCGGTCTGGTCCTATAGGTCGAGGGTCCGGCGGTACTGTCTGGTCCGGCAGGCGCGCCAGATGGTCCTGCTGTCTTGGGCAAGCTTCCTGGTCGGCCAGTCTGGTCTCCTGGCTGGATGTACGACCTGATGTCCTCATCACTAAGTCTCCTAAATTGGATTTCAGTTTATATTAGAAATGTTTATAAAACTGTTTATTTTGAAAAAACTATCTAGTATATAACATTTGGAATGTGTACCATTTAATTGTAGCCCATATATGTTTTATACTTTTAAATCTATCAAACTTTACATTTGAAATTTATGTTCGTCGCATATTCGTCGGAAATTGCAGACAGAATTCCGACCGGTATTCAAATTCCATCCGCAATCTATTGGATAATCTTCTCCGACACAATAGGGTATAGTATCAATACCCTATGTCGTCGAAAATCCGACTGTTGTTTCTGAAGGCATTGCGACGGGTTCCGACGGGTATTCAAATTTCGTTGGCAATCCATCGGATAATATTCTCCGACACAATAGGGTATAGTATCAATACCCTATGTCGTCAGACTCCAACAGGAGTTTACGATGGAATTGCGATGGGTTTTGTAGTTCTGTCGGAAATCCATCGCACACAGGAATATAAATATTTTAAAAAACATTATTTGACACTGGAAATTAAAGTATCATAAAAACAAAAACATTGCAATCACATATTTAATCTGAATCTGATAAACATTGCGAAGTAGCTGAATTTTCATCGTTAAACTCGCCAATCTCCTCTTCTGAATCTTGATATACGTTGTAATTTGTGTCTCTAGTGTCATCAACAACAAGGTTAACTTCAAGAGAAATCTCTATGTAACCTAAGTTACCAATTGTGCTTTGTTGCATAGGGTCTTGCTCGGAAACACCACATACCATTCCTCTAGGGTGTATTGATGTCACTATAGTCCAAGGATCTTGTTTGTTTCTCACACGAGGATATCGAATGTAACAAACCTGGTCTGCTTGTGATGCAAGTATGAAAGGATCATATTTTTGATGTCACTTACGAGAGTGGACAGATGTAACACCGAATTCGTCTTGACGTTGATCAATGACAAGGTCATACCAGTCACAATAGAACAGAATACACCTCAAATCAATCATTCCTGCATAGTGAACTTCTAATATTTCACGAAGAACACCATTGTATACAATTTCACCAGATTGAGATGATATACCATAATTAGAAGTTGTCTGTTAGCTTCCTTTGCGATGAGTTTTAAAAGCATATCCACAAGTGCAGTACATTGGATAAGATTTTGCCCTAAATGTAGGACCATTCACCAACTCAACTAACCACATGGGAAACGTTATCCCCCTAGAAGGACGCGTAGTAACCTGTAAAATAGTTGAATACACTCAACTATATATTTATATATATACATAATTAATTAACACTGACATAAAAGTGCAACCAACTTGCAAATTTGCTCTTTTTAAGTTCTACCAACTCATTTTCTGTGTAATTTGAATAATAAATACGTATTTGATCCATGTATATCCTGTTAATTATAAACAAAATAATTAAAAATAAAGTATAATAACATTTACAAAAAAAATTTTAAATGAATGTACCTTTCACATTTCAAAACGTCATCGCAATTTGTCAAAATATATAAATGCAAGTGTTTGTGTTCCTCCTCTGATAGGCGTCGTGTCTTCCCTTTTCCACTTAAATGTTCAATTTGTGCAAATACTTCTGTCACATACACTGGATAACTTGGTTTTTCTCCTCCATCATCACGTCGTGCAAGTCGTCTACTTCTTGTTTGGATTTATGATGGAAAATAGTAGCTAGCAAAGTTAGATGTTTCCTCATTAATACTTTGTGCGACGATTGAACCTTCAACCCTGGCAAAATTTTTAACTTCTTTCTTTAGATGGAACATATATCTCTCAAAAAGATATATCCATCGGTACTGAACAGGTCCTTCAAGCACTGCTTCTCTAGGTAGGTGAATAGGACGATGTTCCATAACATCAAAAAATGCTGGTGAAAATATTTTCTCAAGGTTACAAATGAGAACCGGTATTTTTTTCCTCCGAATTTCGTATATCGTCTCCAGCAAGTGATCTTGTACATAAATGTCGGAAAAAGCACTAATCCCTGCATAATAAAATATTTAATCCAGCCGGAAAATTATGATTATATATAAAATAACGTAAACGTACCTGCAATTGCTCCGTGGACGGTTTTGGGAAAACGATCACTAAAGGCAAATCAAAATAGTCTTTGCATGACAACATGACAATCATGACTCTTCATCCCTGTAAATTTGCATTCAATAGTATCGACACAATTACGAAGATTAGATTTGTATCCGTATGTAAATTTGACACTATGCTTAATCCACTCAAAAACTCGTCTTTTGCATGCGCATCCAACCGGAATGTGGGAGATAGATTTTCCATTTGATATTACATGTAGTTCCTTCCAAGAACAAATATCTGGCAAATCCAATCTAGCTTTCAAATTATCTTTTGTTTTTCCTTGCACATTTAGAATAGTATTCATTATGTTGTCGAAAAATTGTTTTCAATGTTCATAACATCTAGATTGTGATGCAACAGATCGTCCTTCCAATATGGTAAATTCTAAAAAATACTCTTCTTGTGGCAATTATGGTATTCGCCACAACCTTTAACAGGATAATGTTCGTTACCTCCACATGAAGCCGTTCTCTCAGAACCAAAATATCAAAGTCGAGTCATCATATAATTCCCATCAAGCAAAGGAGGTGGACCATCAAATTTTTTTTGTTTTTCCTAAACAATGTCGTGCTCCGGCGATATGGATGATGTTGTGGTAGAAACCGTCGATGACAATCGAACCAACTAGTCTTTCGTCCGTGTTTCAGTTGGAATGCATCAGTATTATCTTGACAATATGGGCATGCTAACTTTCCAAGCGTCGACCATCCTGATCACATACCATATGCTGGAAAATCACTTATGGTCCACATAAGTACTGCTCGTATCAAGAAGTTCTATTGGTTGGAAACATCAAATGTTTCGACAACATTTTCCCACTACATTTTTAACTCATGAATTAGTGACTGCAAGAAAATATCAAGCGATCGCTTAGGATGCTCTAGACCGGGGACGAGAATTTTTAAAAACAAAACTCTCATTTCATGCACAACGAAGGAGGCAAATTATAAGGTGTCATGATAACTGGCCACAACGAGTATTGCCTCCCATGCTTCCCAAAAGGGTTGAATCCATCTGTAGATAACCTGAGGTATACATTCCTAGACTCATCTGCAAAACTAGGATAAACCTCTTTAAAATGTTTCCATGCTTTTGCATCCGAGGGATGCACAATTTCTCCATTCGAATTATGGTATGCATGCCATCTCATACGCTTTGTCGTGTATTCAGATTGATATAGCCTCTTTAACCTCTCTATTAATGGCAAATACCACATCCGTTTATGTGGAATAGGTACTCTGCCGCTTGTCTCTTGAAATCGAGGTTTGTGACAAAATGGGCACTTCATGTGGTTTTCATCATTTCTCCAATAGATTCATGTAGTTGTCAATACATATATTGATCATCTGATACGGTAATCCAATGCTAGCTACAAGTTTTTGAACCTCGTAATTTGAAGCAGGTGCAATATTATCTTTAGGTAATAGATCTCTAACAAAATCATTCACACAATCTTCATCCAAGTTGAAATCCGTCTTTATCGTCATCAACTTGCTTGCAGCAGATAAATGCGATAATCCATCTCTACATCCTTTATACAAAGGCTGCTTGGATGCATCTAACATATTAAAAAATTTCCGGGCTTCCAAATTAGGTTCCACTATTCTACTCCTATCTTCAATGTACGATGCTCTTTGTTCATGAAACGCATCATTCAACATAGATTAATCTATGATTTCGATATTTAATACACGTACAATACATTTTACCGTATTTCAATGGCATGCTATTTTTTGATGCAAATGTCATGAACTCTTCAACACCTTGCACAAATTCATTTGTCAATTTCTCCATTTTTGAATCATACCGAGGTTTATCCATCCACGATCGATAATAATCATAAGAACCTGAAGAAGACATTTTGTTAAGATTTTTTTTTGTTCTGGTGAAATTGTGAAGGAGTAGAGCGTATTTATATTGAAAATTAGAAGATTATCACGAATTTTTAACATATTATTAGGAATTTTAAACAGATTATTACAAATTTTTAACAGATTATTACGAATTTTTAACAGATTATTACAAATTTTTAACAGATTATTACAAATTTTTAACATATTATTACAAATTTTTAACAGATTATTACGAATTTTTAACACATTATTACGAATTTTTAACAGATAATCACAAATTTTTAACAGATTATTCTTAATAATATTCCCGTTTCTGATAAATTTCCGATGGTTGCGGACCACTGCCGAAAATTTCCGAACACCAAATGACGACCCTCTACGTTTACTGGTCGACAAAACTAACAATTGCCAAAAATAGGATTTCGTCGGAAAGTCATCGTAACTATCAACGGATTTCCGACGACGTTTATATTTATTTATCTAAAAAAATAATTAATTCGAATTAGTCAACCAATATATTCCCGACGGATTGCAGACGGATAGTAAAAACCAGAATCCGTCGGTAGAAAAATGATGGTTTTGATTTCGTCAGCAATTTTTGATGGTTTCGAGAGGATATCCCGATGGCGATGTTGTCGTTGGTAATAGGACGGATGTCCGTTGGGTTTTACCATCGATTTCCCGATGGTGGTACAAACATCAGGATTTACTGATGGAATACCAATGGAATACCGACGGAATACTGATGATATGTTTTTGCTCGGTAATCGGTCCAAAAAATATTCTCAAATTTTAATGTTTACTTGTAGTGTAGACATGTCAAGTTGATTGGCCATTTACAATGATCATTCTAAACTGATTATTTGTGATCATTGAGTAAAAGCTTTTAAATGAAGCATAATGCATGGCATCATGTAGTTTCGGATAGATTGGATTACTTGGATGGTTGGTCGTCTCTATATCTGTCTATAATTTTGTCAAAATATAAAAAATTGAGCTAGCTTAACGTGGGCATTGGATTCGTGTCATTCGGAGCTCTGAATCAAAAGTTACAGATGATTTAGTGCGGACATATCAAGTTGATCGTCTAGTGAAAATGATCCTTCTTAACTAATCATTGGTGCTCATTGATTGAAAGCTTATAAATGAAGCATAATGCATGCCATCACACAGTTCGAGATATATTGGATTACTTGGACGCTTGGTCGTATCTATTTTTGTCTGAAATTTTCCCCAATATAAAAATTTGAACTAGCTTAACATGGGCATTGGATTCGTGTCATTATGAGCTATACATCAAAAGTTATGGACGATTTATTGTAGACATGTGATGTTAATCAGCCAGTTAAAATGATCATTCAAAACTGATCATTCTTGCTCATTGAGTACAGACTTATAAATGAAGCATAATGTAGAGCAACACGCAGTTTGGGATAGATTGGATTACTTGGATGCTTTGTCGTATCTATTTTTGTCTGAAATTTTGTCACAATATAGAAAATTGAGCTAGCTTAACGTGGCTATTGGATTTGTGTCATTATGAGCTATAAATCAAAAGTTATGGACGATTTAGTGCCAACATGTTATGTTGATCGGCCTGTTAAAATGATCATTCTAAACTGATCACTGGTGCTTATTTAGTAAAGGCTTACACATGAAGTATAATACAGAGCATCACACAGTTCAATATAGATTGGGTTACTTGGATGCTTTGTCGTATATTCAAATTTTGTCACAATATAAAAAATTGAGCTAGCTTAACGTGAGAGTTGGATTCGTGTCGATATCAGCTATAAATAAAAAGGTATGGACGATTTAGTGCAGACATGTCAAGTTGAGCGGCCCGTTAAAATGATCATTCTAAGCTTATCATTGGTGCTCATTGAGTAAAAACTTATAAATGAAACATAATGTAGAGCATCACCCAGTTTGGGATTGATTGGATTACTTTGACGCTTTGTCATATCTATTTTTGTTTCCAATTTTGGCAGAACATAAAACATCGAGCTAGCTTAACGTGGGCATTCGATTCATGTCACTCGGAGCTCTAAATCAAAACTTACCAACGATTTATTGTGGAAATGTCAAGTTGATCGGCCAGTTAAAATGATCATTCTTAACTGATCATTGGTGCTCATTGAGTAAAGGCTTATAAATGAATCATAATGCATAACATCACGCAGCTTGGGATATAGTTGATTACTTGGACGCTTTGTCATATCTATTTGTATCTCAAATTTTCTTTCAAAATAGAAAATTGAACTAGCTTTACGTGGGCATTGGATTCGTGTCATTCGGAGCTCTAAATAAAAAGTTAAAAACGATTTAGTGTGCACATGTCAAGTTGAACGGCCCGCTAAAATTTATCATTCTTAACTTATAATTGGTGCTCATTGAGTAAAGGCTTATAAATGGAGAATAATACAGAGCATCATGCAACTCGGGATAGATTGGATTACTTGAACGCTTTTTAGTATTTATTTTTGTCTCAAATATTATCACAATATAGAAAATTGATGTAGCTTAATGTGGGCATTGGATTCGTGTCATTCGGAGCTCTAAATCAAAAGTTAAGGACGATTTAATGCGGACATGTCAAGTTGATCGGCCAGTTAAAATGATCATTTTAACTGATCATTAGTGCTTATTGAGTAAAAGTTTATCAATGAAGCATAATGCATGGGATCATGTTGTTCGGGATAGATTGGATTACTTGGACGCTTCTTCGTCTCTATTTCTGTCTGTAGTTTTGGCAAAATATAGAAAATTGAGCTAGTTTTTAACGTGGGTATTGGATTCGTGTCATTATTAGCTATAATTCAAAAGTTATGGAAGATTTAGTGCAGACAAAACAAGTTGATCAGCCGGTTAAAATGATCATTATAAACTGATCATTAGTGCTTATTAAGTAAAGGCTTACAAGTGAAGTATAATGCAGAGCATCACGCAGTTCGGTATAGATTGGATTACTTGGAAGTTGTGTCGTCTCTATTTCTGTCTATAATTATGTCAAAATATAGAAAATTGAGCTACCTTAACGTGGGCATTGGGTTTGTGTTATTCTTAGCTATAAATCAAAAGTTACTGACGATTTAGTGCGCACATGTGAAGTTAGTCGGCCAGTTAAAATGATCATTCTTAACTGATCATTGGTGCTCACTGAGTAAAACTTTTAAATGAAGCATAATGCATGGCATCACGCAGTTTGGGATATATTGGATTACTTGGATGCTTGGTTGTCTCTATTTTTTCTATAATTTTGTCAAAATATAAAAAATTTAGCTAGCTTAACGTGGGCATTGGATTTGTGTTATTCGGAGCTCTGAATCAAAAGTTACAGACGATTTAGTGCGGACATATCAAGTTGATTGTCTAATGAAAATGATCATTCTTAACTAATCATTGGTGCTCATTGATTGAAAGCTTATAAATGAAGCATAATGCATGGCATCACACAGTTCGAGATTGATTGGATTACTTGGATGCTTGGTCATATCTATTTTTTTTTGAAATTTTGTCACAGTATAGAAAATTGAGATGGCTTAACGTGGGCATCGGATTCGTGTCATTATGAGCTATATATCAAAAGTTATGGGTGATTTAGTGCAGATATATGAAGTTGATCGTCCCGTTAAAATGATCATTCTAAACTGATCATTCGTGTTCATTGAGTAAAAGCTTATAAATGAAGCATAATGTAGAGCAACACGCAGTTTGGGATAGATTGGATTACTTGGATGCTTTGTCGTATCTATTTTTGTCTCAAATTTTGTCATATAGAAAATTGAACTACCTTAACGTGGGCATTGGATTCATGTCATTATGAGCTATAAATCAAAAGTTATGGACGATTTAGTGCAGAAACGACAAGTTGATCGACCAGTTAAAATGATCATTGTAACCTGATCATTGGTGCTCATTGAGTAAAGACTTATAAATGAAGCATGGTACAGAGCATCACCCAGTTCGGGATAGATTGGATTACTTTGACGATTTGTAATATTTATTTCTGTATCAAATTTTGTCACAATATAGAAAATCGAGCTAGCTTAAAGTGGGCATTGGATTCGTGTCAATCGGAGCCCTCAATCAAAAGTTACGAATGATTTAGTTTGGACATGTCAAGTTGATCGGCAAGTTAAAAGGATCATCCTTAACTGATCATTGGTGCTCATTGAGTAAAGGCTTATAAATGAAGAATAATGCATCATATCACGCAACTCGGGATAGAATGCATTACTTGGATGCTTTGTCACATCTATTTCAATCTCGAATTTTCTCTCAATATAGAAAATTGAACTACGTTTACGTGGACATTCAATTAGTGTCATTCTAAGCTCTAAATCAAAAGCTACGAATGATTTAGTGTGGCCATGTCAATTTGATCAGCCCGTTAAGATGATCATTCTTAACTGATAATTGGAGCTCATTGAGTAAAGTTTTATAAATGAAGTATAATGCAGAGCATCACGCATCTCGGATAGATTGGATTTCTTGGACACTTTTTCGTATTTATTTTTGTCTTAAATATTGTCACAATATAGAAAATTGAGCTATCTTAACGTGGGTATTGGATTCGTGTCCTTCGGAGGTGTAGATCAAAAGTTACGGACGATTTAATGTGGACATGTCAAGGTGATCGGCAAGTTAAAATGATCATTATTAACTGATCATTGGTGCATACTGAGTAAAAGTTTATCAATGAAGCATAATGCATGGGATCACGCAGTTCGGAATAGATTGGATTACTTGGATGCTTCTTTGTCTCTATTTCTATCTATAATTTTGGCAAAATATAAAAAAATGAGCTAGTTTAACGTGGGCATTGGATTCGTGTCATTATAAGATATAAATCAAAAACTATGGACGATTTAGTGCAGATATGACAAGTTGATCGGCCAGTTAAGACGATCATTCTAAACTGATCATTGGTGCTTATTGAGTAAAGGCTTACAAATGAAGCATAGTGCCGAGCATCATGCAGTTTGGTATAATGAACAATAATGCATGTCATCATGCAGTTCATGATAGATTGGCTTACTTGGACATTTGGTCGTATCTATTTTTGTCTCAAAATTTGTCACAATATAGAAAATTGAGCTAGCTTAACGTGTGCATTGAATTCATATCTTTATGAGCTATAAATAAAAATTTATGGACGATTTAGTGCAGACATGTCAAGTTGATCGGCCAGTTAAAATGATCATTCTAAACTGATCATTCATGCTCATTGATTAAAGGCTATAAATGAAGCATAATGTATAGAATCACACAGTTCAGAATAGATTGGATTACTAAGAAGATTTGTCATATATATTTTTCTCTTAAATTTTGTGATAATATATAAAATTGAGCTAGTTTAATGTGGGCATTAGATTCGTGTCATTCGGAATTCTAAATCAAAAGTTATGGACATGTCAAGTTTTATCAGCCTGTTAAAGTGATCATTCAAAACTGATCATTGGTGCTCATTGATGAAAAGCTTATAAATGACGCATAATGCATGGCATCACTAAATTTGGGAAAGATTGGATTACTTGGACGCTTTCTCGTCTCTATTTCCGTCTATAATTTTGTCAAAATATAGAAAATTGAGATAGCTTAACGTGAGTATTGGATTCGTATCATTCGGAGCTCTAAATCAAAAATAACTGACGATTTAGTGCGGACATGTCAGGTTGATCGCCTTGTTAAAACGATCATTCTTAACTGATCATTCGTTCTTACTGAGTAAAGGCTTATAAATGAAGCATAATGAATGGCATCACGCAATTTGGGGATTTATTTGATTACTTGGACTGTTTTTCTCATATCTATTTTTGTCTCAAAAATTTTCCCAATATAGAAAATTGAGTTACCTTAACGTGGGCATTGAATTCGTGTGATTTGGAGCTCTAGATCAAAAGTTACGGACGATTTAGTGCGGACATTTTAAATTGATGGGCCATATAAAATGATCATTCTAAACTGATCATTGGTGCTCATTAAGTAAAAGCTTATAAATGATGGATAATGCAGAGCATCACGCAGGTTTGGATAGATTGGATTACTTAAACACTTTGTCATATCTATTTTGGTCTCAAATTTTGGTCACAATATAGAAATTGAGCTACCTTAACGTGGGCATTGGATTCGTGTCATTTGAAGCTCTAAATAGAAAGTTATGGATGATTTAGTGCGGACATGTCTAGTTGATCGACCAGTTAAAATGATCATTCTTAACTAATCATTGGTGCTCACGGAGTAAAGGCCAATATATGAAGCATAATTCATGGCATCATGCGATTCGGGAAAGATTCGATTACTTAGACGCATTGTCATATTTATTTCTGTCTCAAATTTTGTCACAACACAGAATTCAAGCTAGCTCAACGTGGGCATTGGATTCGTGTCGTTTTGAGCTGTAATTCAAAATTTAAGGACCATTTAGTGCAGACATGTCAAGTTGATCGGCTAGTTAAAATGATCATTGTTAACAAATCATTGGTGCTCATTGATTAAAAGTTTACAAATGAAGCATAATGAATGGCATCACGCAGTTTGGGATAGATTGGATTACTTGGACGCTTTGTCGTCTCTATTTCTGTCCATAATTTTGTAAAAATATATAAAATAGAGCTAGCTTAACGTGGGCATTGGATTCGTGTCATTTTCAGCTCTAAATCAAAATTTACAGACAATTTAGTGCGAAGATGTCAAGTTGATCGGCTTGTTAAAGTGATCATTATAAACTGATCATTGGCGTTCATTAAATAAAGGCTTATAAATAAAGCATAATGCATGGCATCACACAGTTCATGATAGATTGGATTACTTGGACACTTTATAGTATTTGTTTCTGTCTCAAATTTTAGCATAATATACAAATTTGAGCTAGCTTAACATGGGCACTGGATTCATGTCATTCTAAGCTTTAAATCAAGAGTTACAGACGATTTAGTGTAGAAATTTCAAGTTGATCGGCTGTTTAAAATGATTACTCTAAACTGATCATTGGTGCTCATTGAGTAAAGGCTTATAAAGTTTTGGATAGATTGGATTACATTAGTGCTTTGTTGTATCTATTTATGTCTCAAATTTTTGTTCTATATAGAAAATTGAGCTAGCTTAACGTGGGCATATGATTCGTGTCATTCTGAGCTCCAAATCAAAAGTTACTGACAATTCAGTGCAGACATGCCAAGTTGATCGGCTTGATAAAATGATAATTCTAAACTGATCATTGGTGCTAATTGAGTAAAGGCCTATAAATCAAGCATAATGCAGGGTATCACGTAGTTTGGGATAGATTTGATTACTTGGACTTTTTCTCACATCTCTTTCCGTCTAAAAGTTTTTCACAATATAGAAAATTGAGCTACCTTAACGTGGGCATTGAGTTTGTGTCATTCGGAGCTCTAAATAGAAAGTTATGGATGACTTAGTGCGGACATGTCTAGTTGATCGACTAGTTAAAATGATCATTCTTAAGTAATCATTGGTACTCATGGAGTAAAGGCCTATATATGAAGCATAATTCATGGCATCACGCGTTTCGGGAAAGATTCGATTACGTAGATGCATTGTCATATTTATTTCTGTCTCAAATTTTGTCACAATACAGAATTCAAGCTACCTTAACGTGTCCATTGGATTCGTGTCGTTTGGAGCTGTAATTCAAAAGTTACGGACCTTTTAGTGCAGACATATCAAGTTGATCGGCTAGTTAAAATGATCGTTGTTAACAAATCATTGGTGCTCATTGATTAAAAGTTTACAAATGAAGCATAATGCATGGCATCACGCAGTTTGGGATAGATTGGATTACTTGGACGCTTTGTCGTCTCTATTTCTATCCATAATTTTGTAAAAATATATAAAATAGAGCTAGCTTAACGTGGACATTGGATTCCTGTAATTCTCAGCTCTAAATCAAAAGTTACAGACAATTTAGTGCGAAGATGTCAAGTTGATCAGCCAGTTAAAGTGATCATTATAAACTGATCATTGGCGTTCATTAAATAAAGGCTTATAAATAAAGCATAATGCATGGCATCACACAGTTCGTGATAGATTGGATTACTTGGACACTTTATCGTATATGTTTCTGTCTCAAATTTTAGCACAATATACAAATTTGAGGTAGCTTAACATGGGCATTGGATTCATGTCATTCTAAGCTTTAAATCAAGAGTTACGGATGATTTACTGCGGAAATTTCAAGTTGATCGGCTATTTAAAATGATTACTCTAAACTGACATTGGTGCTCATTGAGTAAAGGCTTATAAAGTTTTGGATAGATTGGATTACATTAGTGCTTTGTTGTATCTATTTTTGTCTCAAATTTTGGTTCTATATAGAAAATTGAGCTAGCTTAACGTGGGCATTGGATTCGTGTCATTCTGAGCTCCAAATCAAAAGTTACTGACAATTCAGTGCGGACATGCCAAGTTGATGGGCTTGATAAAATGATAATTCTTAACTGATCATTGGTGCTAATTGAGTAAAGGCCTATAAATCAAGCATAATGCATGGTATCACGTAGTTTGGGATAGATTTGATTACTTGGAATTTTTCTCACATCTCTTTCCGTCTAAAAGTTTTTCACAATATAGAAAATTGAGCTACCTTAACGTGGGCATTGAATTCGTGTCATTCGGAGCTCTAAATCGAAAGTTATGGATGACTTAGTGCGGACATGTCTAGTTGATCGACTAGTTAAAATGATCATTCTTAAGTAATCATTGGTACTCATGGAGTAAAGGCCTATATATGAGGCATAATTCATGGCATCACGCGTTTCGGGAAAGATTTGATTACTTAGACGCATTGTCATATTTATTTCGGTCTCAAATTTTGTCACAATATAGAATTCAAGCTAGCTTAACGTGGGCATTGCATTCGTGTTGTTTGGAGCTCTAATTCAAAACTTCCGGACCAGTTAGTGCGAACATGTCAAGTTGATCGGACAGTTAAAATGATCATTCTTAACTAATCATTGGTGCTCGTTAATTAAAAGCTTACAAATGAAGCATAATGCATAACATCACGGAGTTTGGGATAAATTGGATTACTTGGACGCTTTATTGTCTCTATTTCTGTCCATAATTTTGTAAAATATAGAAAATAGAGCTAGCTTAACGTGGGCATTGGATTCGTGTCATTCGGAGCTTTAAATCAAAAGTTATGGACAATTTAGTGTGAAGATGTCAAGTTGAAAGGCCAGTTAAAGTGATCATTCTAAACTGATCATTGGCGTTCATTAAGTAAAGGCTTATGAATAAAGCATAATGCATGGCATCACACAGTTCAGGATAGATTGGATTACTTGGACGCTTTGTCGTATCTATTTCTGTTTCAAATTTTAGCAAAATATACAAATTTAATCTATCTTAACATGGGCATTGGATTCATGTCATTCTGAGATTTAAATCAAGAGTTATAGACGATTTAGTGCAGAAAATTTAAGTTGAACGGCTATTTAAAATGATCACTCTAAACTGATCATTGGTGCTCATTGAGTAAAGGCTTATAAAGTTTTGATAGATTGGATTACTTTGACGCTTTGTCGTATCTATTTCTGTCTCAAATTTTGGTTCTATATAGTAAATTGAGCTAGCTTAGCGTGGGGATTGGATTCGTGTCATTCTGAGCTCCAAATCAAAAGTTACTGATGATTTAGTGCAAACATGTCAAGTTGATCGGCTTGATAAAATGATCATTCTTAACTTATCATTGGTGCTCATTGAGTAAATGCTTATAAATCAAGCATAATGCATGGTATCACGCACTTTGGGATAGATTTGATTACTTGGACTCTTTCTCATATCTATTTCTGTCTCAAAGTTTTTTACAATATAGAAAATTGAGCTACCTTAACGTGGACTTTTGATTCGTGTCATTCGAAGTTCTAAATGAAAAGTTACAGACGATTTAATGCGCACATTTGAAGTTGATTGGCTAGTTAATATGATCTTTCTAAAATGATCATTGGTGCTTATTGAGTAAAGGCTTATAAATGAAGTATAATACATGACATCACACAGTTTTGGATAGATTATATTATTTAGACACTTTTTGTATCTATTTCAGTCTCAAATTTTGTCTCAATATAGAAAATTGAACGAACTTTAAGTGGGCATTAGATTCGTGTCATTCGGAGCTGTAAATCAAAAGATATGGATGATTTAGTGCGGACATGTCAAGTTGTTCGGCCAGTTAAAATGATCATTAGTAAGTGATCATTTGTGCCCATTGAGTAAAGACTTATAAATAAAGCATAATGCATGGCATCACGTAGTCTGGGATATATTTGATTACTGGGATGCTTTTCATATCTATTTCGGTCTCCAATTTTGTCACAATATAGAAACTTGAGCTAGCTTAATGTGGACATTGGATTCACGTCACTCCGATATCTAAATCAAAAGTTACGGATGATTTAATGCGGGCATGTCAAGTTGATTGGCCAGTTAAAATGATCATTCTTGTGATCATTGGTTCTCATTGAGTAAAGGCCTATAAATGAAGCACAAGAATTTGAAAGAGATAACATTACTTTTAACGCTCAGACCAATGTAGACACCCGTAATTTATAACTACAGCTGTATATTGACTTATAAATGATGCATAATGCATAGCATCACACAGTTTTGGATAGATTGGATTACTTAGGAACTTTGTCGTATGTATTTTTGTCTTAAATTTTGTCTCCATATAAAAATTGAACTACTTTGACGTGGGAATTGGATTCGTGTCAGTCTGAGCACTAAGTCAAAAGTTATAGATGATTTAATGTGGACATGTCAAGTTGATCGACTAGTTAAAATGATCATTCTTAACTGATCATTGGTGCTCATTGAGTAAAATCTTATAAATGAAGCATAATGCATGGCATCACACAGTTTTGGATAGATTGGATTACTTGGGCGCTCTGTCGTCTCTATTTCTCTTTATAATTTCTTCAAATTGTAGAAAATTGAGCTAGCTTAACGTTGGCATTGGATTTGTGTCATTCTGAGCTGGAAATCAAAAATTAAAAGCGATTTGGTGCGGACATGTCAAGTTGATCGGTCTGTTAAAATGATCATTCTTTACTTATCATTGATGCTCATTGAGTAAAATTTTATAAAGTAAGCATACTGCATGGCATCACGTAGTTTGGGATACATTGGATTACTTGGATGCTTGGTCATATCTATTTTTGTCTTTAATTTTGTCACAATAGAAAATATTGAGCTAGTTTACCGTGGGCATTGGATTCGTGTCATTATGAGCTATAAATAAAATATTATGGTTGATTTAGTGCAGAGATGTCAAATTGATCTCCCAGTGAAAATGATCATTCTTAAATGATCATTGGTGCTCATTGAGTAAAGGCTTATAAATGACACAAATCCAATGTCCACAAGCTTACAATAACACAAATCCAATGTCTACGTTAGGCTATATCAATTTTCTGTACTGTTACAAAATTTGAGACAAAATAGATACGAAAAACCGTCCAAGTATTCCAATCTATCCCCAACTGCGTGATGTCATTCATTATTCTTCATTTATAAGGCTTTACTCAATGAGCACCAAAGATCAGTTTAGAATGATCATTTTAACTCGCCGATCAATATCCACACTAAATCGTCTGTAACTTTTGATTTATGGCTTTGAATGACACGAATCCAATGCCCACGTTAAGCTAGTTAAATTTTCTATATTGTGATAAAATTTAAGACTAAATTTGCTTCGACAAATCCTACAAGTAATCAAATCTATGTAAAAATGCGTAATATCATGCATTATCCTTTGTTTATAAGTCTTTACTCAATGACCACCAATGATTAGTTTAGAATGATCATTTTAACTGTCCGATCAACTTGATATATCTGTACTAAATCATCCGTAACTTTTTATTTATAGCTCAGAATGACACGAATCTATTGCCTACGTTAAGCTAGTTCAATTTTCTAAATTTACACAAAATTTGAGAGAAAAATAGATACGACAAAGCCTCCAAATATTCAAATCTATCCCAAACTATGTGATGCCATGCATTATGTTTCGTTTATAGGCCTTTACTCAATGAGCACCAATGATCATTTAAAAATGATCTTTTTGACTGGCCGATCAACTTAACATATCTGCACTAAATCGTCCGTAACTTTTGATTTCGAGTTCAGAATGACACGATCCAATGCCCATGTTAAGCTACCTTGATTTTCGATATTGTGACAAAATTTGATTCACAAATAGATACGAAAAATCGTTTAAGTAATCAAATCTATCCGGAATAGCGTGATGCCATACATTGTAATGATCAGTTAAGAATGATCATTTTAACTGGCCGATTAACTTGATATGTCCGCATTATATCATCCATAACTTTTGATTTAGAGCTCAGAAGGACATGAATCCAATGCCCACTTTAACCTAGCTCAATTTTATATATTTTGACGAAATTAGAAACAGATATAGATACGACAAAACGTCTAAGTAATCCAATCTATCTCAAACTGCGTGATGCCATCATTATGCTTCTTTTATAAGCCTTTGCTTAATTAGTACCAATGATGAGTTTAGAATAATCACTTTAACTGGCCGCTCAACTTGACATATCCATACTAACTCTTCAGTAACTTTTTATTAGAGTTTAGAATGACACGAATCCAATACCCACGTTAAGCTAGATCATTTTTCTATACTGTGAGAAAATTTGAGACAAAATAAGATACGACAAATCATCCAAGTAATCCAATATATCCCGAACTGATTGATTCCATGCATTATTTTTCATTTATTAGTCTTTACTCAATGAGCACCAATGATCAGTGTAGAATGATCATATTACCTGGCCGATCAACTTGACATGTTTGTACTTAATCTTCCATAACTTTGCTTTATAGCTCATAATGACACGAATCCAATGCCCACATTAAGCAAGTTCAATCTTCTATGTTGTGACAAAAATAATTTGGAAAGAGCGTCCAAGTAATCCAATATATCCCGAACTGCGTGATGCCATGCATTATGCTTCATTTATAAGCCTTTACTCAAGGATCACCAATGATCACTTTAGAATAATCATATTAACTGGCCGATCAATTTGAGATGTCCGCACTAAATCGTCCGTAACTTTTGATTTAAAGATTAGAATTTTCACGTATTCAGACTCCACGTTAAGCTAGCTCAATTTTCTATATTGTTGCAATATTGTAGATAGAAATTGAGACAACAAAGCATCCAACTAATCCAATCTATCCCAAACTGTGTGATATCATACATTATGGTTCATTTATAATCCTTTACTCAATGAGCACCAATGATCAGTTAAGAATGATCATATTAACTGGTCGATGAACTTGACATGTCCGCACTAAATCGTCTGTAACTTTCAATTTAGAGATGACAAAATCACGAATCCAAAGCTCACATTAAGCCAGTTCAATTTTCTATAGTGTGACAAAATTTAGGACAGAAATAGAGAGTACAAAATATCGAAGTAATCCAATCTATTCCAAACAGCGTGATGGCATGTCAATGAGCATAGTAATCCAATTTATTTATTAGCCTTTACTCAATGAGCACCAATGATCAGTTTAGAATGATCATATTAACTGGCCGATCAACTTGACATGTCCGCCCTAAATCGTTCGTAACTATTGATTAGAGCTCAAAACGACACAAATCGTATGCATGACTTGTCTGCATTAAATCGTCCGTAACTTTTGATTTTGAGTTCAGAATAACACGATTCCAATGCCTACATTAATCTAGCTCAATTTTCTATATTGTGATAAAATTTAAGATAGAACTAGATACGACAAAGCATCCAAATAATCCAAACTATACGAAACAGCGTGATGACATGCATTATGCTTCATTTATAAGCCTTTACTCAATGAGCACTAGTGATCAGTTTAGAATGATCATATTAGTTGGCCGATCAACTTGACATGTCTGCACTAAATCGTCAATAACTTTTGATTTTGAGCTTAGAATGACACAAATCGAATGCCATCGTTATGCTAACTCATTTTTCTATAATGTGACAAAATTTGAAACAGAACTAGATAAAACAAAGCGCCCAAGTAATCCAATCTATCCCAAACTGTGTGATGCCATGCATTATTCTTCATTTATAAGCCTTTACTCAATGAACACAAAAAATCAATTTACAATGATCCTCTTAACTCGTCGATTAATGTCTGCACTAAATCGTCTGTAACTTTTGATTTACAGCTCGGAATGACACGAATAAATGCCCATGTTAAGCTACCTCAATTTACTATATTCTGATATAATTTAAGACTAAAATTGCTTCGACAAATCCTCCAAGTAATGAAATAAATCTAAAACTGCACAATATCATGCATTATCCCTCCTTTATAGATCTTTACTCAATGAGCACCAATGATTGGTTTAGAATGATCATTTTAACTTTCCGATCAACTTGCATGTCAGCCCTAAATCGTCCGTAACATTTTATTTATAGCTCATAATGACACAAATCTAAGCTAGTTCAATTTTCTATATTCAAAAAAAAATTGAGTAAGAAATAGATACGAAAAAGCATTCAAGTATTCCAATCTATCCCAAACTATGTGATGCCATGTATTATGGTTCATTTATGAGTCTTTACTCAATGAGCACCAATGATCAGTTAAGAAGGATCTTTTTGACTGGGCGATGAACTTGACATGTCTGCACTAAATCGTCCGTAACTTTTGATTTCGAACTCAGAATGACACGAATCCAATGTCCATGTTAAGCTACCTCAATTTTCTATATTGTGACAAAATTTGATACAAAAATAGATACGAAAACGAGTCCAAGTAATCAAATTTCTCCCGAATAGCGTGATGCCAGACATTGTAATGATCAGTTAAGAATGATCATTTTAACTGCCCGACATCATTATGCTTCATTTGTAAGCCTTTTCTTAATGAGTACAAATGATCAGTTTAGAATAATCATTTTAACTGGCGATCAACTTGACATGTACACACTAAATCATTCGTAACTTTTGATTTAGAGCTCAGAATGATACGAATCCAGTGCCCACGTTAAACTAGCTCAATTTTCTATATTGTGACAAAAATTTGACACTGAAATAGATACAACAAAGCATCCAAGTTATCCAATCTATCCTGAGCTAGGTGATGCCATGCATTATGATTCATTTATAAGCCTTTACTCAATGAGCACCAATGATTAGTTTAGAATGATCATATTACCTGGACGATCAACTTGACATGTTTGTACTTAATCGTCCATAACTTTGCTTTATAGCTCATAATGACACGAATCCAATGCCCACGTTAAACAAGTTCAATCTTCTATGTTGTGACAAAAATAAATAGGAAAGAGCGTCCAAGTAATCGAATCTATCCCAAACTGCGTGATGCCATGCATTATGCTTCATTGATATGCCTTTACTCAATGAGCACCAATGATCACTTTAGAATAATCATATTAACTGGCCGATCAACTTGACATGTCCGCACTAAATCGTCCGTAACTTTTGATTTAAAGATCAGAATTTTCACGTATTCAGACTCCACGTTAAGCTTGCTCAATTTTCTATATTGTGACAATATTATAGACAGAAATTGAGACGACAAAGAGTTCAACTAATCCTATCTATCCCAAACTCCGTGATATCATACATTATGGTTCATTTATAAGCCTTTACTCAATGAGCACCAATGATCAGTTAAAAATGATCATTTTAATTGGTCGATCAACTTGACATGTTCGCACTAAATCGTCTATAACTTTCAATATAAAGATGACAAAATCACGAATCCAATGCTCACATTAAGCCAGTTCAATTTTCTATATTGTGAAAAAATTTAGGACAGAAATAGAGACCACAAAGTATCCAAATAATCCAATCTATTCCAAACAGCGTGATGTCATGCTTTATGCTTCATTTTTAAGCATTTACTTAATGAGCACAATTGATGAGTTTAGAATGATCATTTGAATTGGCCTACCAACTTGACATGTCCGCACTAAATCTTCCGAAACTTTTGATTTAGAGATTAGAATGATAGAATCCAATGACCACGTTAAGCTAGCTCAATTTTCTATATTGTTACAAAATTTGAGTAAAGAATACATACGACAAAGCGTACAAGTATACAAATCTTTCCCAAACTGTGTGATGTCATGCATTATTCTTCACTCAAGAAGCTTTTACTCAATGAGCACCAATGTTCAGCTAATAATGATCATTTTAACTGGCCGATTAACTTGACATATCCGCACTAAATCGTCTGTAACTGTTGATTTAGAGCTCAGAATGACACAAATCGGATGCCCACTTTAAGGTAGCTCAATTTTCTATATTTTGACAAAATTATAGACTGAAATAGAGACGACAAAGCGTCCAAGTAATCCAACCTATCCCAAACTGCGTGATACCATGCATTATGCTTCATTTATAACCTTTTAATCAATGATCACTAATGACCAGTTAAGAATGATCATTTTAACTTGCCAATCAAATTAACATATCCGCACTAAATCTTCCTAAACATTTAATTTAGAGCTCCGAGTGACACGAATCCAATGCCCCCGTTAAGCTTGTTCAGTTTTCTATATTGTGACAAAATTTGAGGCATAAATAGATACAACAAATCATCCAAGTAATTCAATCTATCCCTAACTACTTGATTTCTTGCATTATTCTTCATTTGTAAGTCTTTACTCAATGAGCACCAATGATAAGTTTAGAATGATCATTTTAAAATGGCGATCAACTTGACATGTCTGCACTAAATCGTCCATAACATTTGATTATATAATTCATAATGACACAAATCCAATACCCACGTTAAGCTTGCTCAATTTTCTATATTGTGACAAAATTTGAGACAGAAATAGATACGACAAAGCATCCAAATAATCCAATCTATACGAAACTGCGTGATGGCATGCATTATACTTCATTTATAAGCCTTTACTCAATGAGCACTAGTGATCAGTTTAGAATGATCATATTAGTTGGCCGATCAACTTGACATGTATGCACTAAATCGTCATTAACTTTTGATTTTGAGCTTAGAATAACACAAATCCAATGCCCTCGTTAAGCTAGCTCATTTTTCTATAATATGACAACATTTGAGATAGAACTAGATACAACAAAGCGCCCAAGTAATCCAATCTATCCCAAACTGTGTGATAGCATGCAATATTCTTCGTTTATAAGCCTTTACTCAATGAGCACAAAAAATCAATTTAGAATGATCCTTTTAACTCGCCGATTAATGTCTGCACTAAATCGTCTGTAACTTTTGATTTATAGCTCAGAATAACACGAATCAATGCCCACGTTAAGCAAGCTCAATTTACTATATTGTGTTATAATTTAAGACTAAAATTGCTTCGACAAATCCTCCAAGTAATCAAATATATCTAAAACTGCGCAATATCATGCATTATCCCTCATTTATAAGTCTTTACTGAATGAGCACCAACGATTGGTTTAGAATGATCATTTTAACTTTCCGATTAACTTGACATGTTAGCCCTAAATTGTCCATAACATTTTATTTATAGCTCATAATGACAAGAATCTAATGCCCACATTAAGCTAGTTCAATTTTCTATATTCAAAAAAATTTGAGTAAGAAATAGATACGAAAAAGCATTCAAGAAATAGATACGAAAAAGCCATGTATTATGGTTCATTTATAAGTCTTTACTCAATGAGCACCAATGATCAGTTAAGAAGGATCTTTTTGACTGGGCGATGAACTTGACATGTCTGCACTAAATCGTCCGTAACTTTTGATTTCGAACACAAAATGACACAAATCCATTGTCCATGTTAAGCTACCTCAATTTTCTATATTGTGACAAAATTTGATACAAAAATAGATACGAAAAAGAGTCCAAGTAATCAAATCTCTCCCGAATAGCGTGATGCCAGACATTGTAATGATCAGTTAAGAATGATCATTTTAACTGGCCGATTAACTTGACATGTCCATACTATATCGTCCGTAACTTTTGATTTAGAGCTCAGAATGACACGAATCCAATGCCCACTTTCACCTACTTCAATTTTATATATTTTGACAAAATTATAGACATAAATATATATGACAAAACTTCCAATTAATCCAATCAATCTCGAATTGCGTGATGACATCATTATGCTTCATTTGTAAGCCTTTGCTTAATGAGTACAAATGATCAGCTTAGAATAATCACTTTAACTGGCGATCAACTTGACATGTTCACACTAAATCGTTCGTAACTTTTGATTTAGAGCTCAGAATGATACGAATCCAGTGTCCATATTAAGCTAGCTCAATTTTCTATATTGTGACAAAATTTGATACTGAAATAGATACAACAAAGCATCCATGTTATCCAGTCTATCCCGAGCTGGGTGATGCCATGCATTATGATTCACTTATAAGCCTTTACTCAATGAGCACCAATGATCAGTTTAGAATGATCATGTTACCTAGCCGATCAACTTGACATGTTTGTACTTAATTTTCCATAACTTTGCTTTATAGCTCATAATGGCACGAATCCAATGCCCATGTTAAACAAGTTCAATCTTCTATGTTGTGACAAAAATACATAGGAAAGAGCATCCAAGGAATCTAATCTATCCCGAACTGCGTGATGCCATGCATTATGCTTCATTGATATGCCTTTACTCAATGAGCACCAATGATCACTTAAGAATAATCATGTTAACTGGCCGATCAACTTGACATGTCCGCACTAAATCCTCCGTAACTTTTGATTTAAATATCAGAATTTTCACGTATTCAGACTCCACGTTAAGCTAGCTCAATTTTCTATATTGTGACAATATTATTGACAGAAATTGAAACGACAAAGCGTTCAACTAATCCAATCTATCCCAAACTGCGTGATATCATACATTATGGTTCATTTATAAGCCTTTACTCAATGACCACCAATGATCAGTTAAAAATGATCATTTTAACTGGTCGATCAACTTGACATGTTCGCACTAAATCGTCTGTAACTTTCAATATAGAGATGACAAAATCACGAATTCAATGCTCACATTAAGCCAGTTCAATTTTCTATATTGTGACAAAATTTAGGACAGAAATAGAGACTACAAAGTATCCAAATAATCCAATCTATTCCAAACAGCGTGATGTCATGCTTTATGCTTCATTTATAAGCATTTACTTAATGAGCACAATTGATCAGTTTAGAATGATCATTTGAATTGGCCGATCAACTTGACATGTCCGAACTAAATCGTCCGAAATTTTTGATTTAGAGATTAGAATGACATGAATCCAATGACCACATTAAACTAGCTTAATTTTCTATAATGAGACAAAATTTCAGAAAGATCTAGATACCACAAAGCATCCTAGTAATCCAATTGATCCCAGACTGTGTGATGCCATGCATTATGCTTCACTTATAAGCCTTTACTCAATGGGCATCAATGATCAGTTAATAATGATCATATTAACAGGCCGATCAATTTGACATGTCACACTAAATCGTCCGTAACTTTTGATTTAGAAATCCGAATGACACAAATCCAATGACCACGTTAAGCTAGCTCAATTTTCTATATTGCCACAAAATTTGAGTATGGAATACATACGACAAAGTGTACAAGTATACAAATATACCCAAACTGTGTGATGTCATGCATTATTCTTCACTAAGAAGCTTTTACTCAATGAGCACCAATGATCAGCTAAGAATGATCATTTTAACTGGCCGATTAAATTGACATGTCCGCACTAAATCGTCTGTAACGGTTGATTTAGAGCTCAGAATGACACAAATCAAATGCCCACATTAAGGTAGCTCAATTTTCTATATTTTTACAAAATTATAGACTCAAATAGAGACGACAAAGCGTCCAAGTAATCCAACCTATCCCAAACTGCGTGATGCCATGCATTATGCTTCATTTATAACCTTTTAATCAATGATCACTAATGACTAGTTAAGAATGATCATTTTAACTGGCCGATCAAACTAATATGTCCACACTAAATCTTCCCAAACTTTTAATTTAGAGCTCCGAATGACACGAATCCAAGGCCCCCGTTAACCTAGTTCAGTTTTCTATATTGTGACAAAATTTGAGACATAAATAGATAAAACAAAGCATCCAAGTAATCCAATCTATCCCTAACTGCTTGATTTCTTGCATTATTCTTCATTTATAAGTCTTAACTCAATGAGCCCCAATGTTAAGTTTAAAATGATCATTTTAACATGGTGATCAACTTGACATGTCTGCACTAAATCGTCCATAACATTTGATTATATAATTCATAATGAAACAAATCTAATACCCACGTTAAGTTGCTCAATTTTCTATATTGTGACAAAATTTGAGGCAGAAATAGATACGATAAAGCATCCATGTAATCCAATCTATACCAAAATGCGTGATGTCATGCATTATGCTTCATTTATTAGTGTTTACTAAATGAGCACCATTGATCAGTTTATAATGACCACTTTAACTGGCCGGTCAACATGTCCGCACTAAATCCTATGTAACTTTGGATTTAGAGCTCAGGACGACACGAATCCAATGCCCACATTAAGCTAGCTCAATTTTCTATATTGTGACAAAATTTGAGACAGAAATAGATACAACAAAGCGTCCAAACAATCCAATCTATCCCAAAATTGTGTGATGCCATGCATTATGCTTCATTTATAAGCCTTTACTCAATTAGCACCAATAATCAGTTAAGAATGATCATTTTAACTGGTGGATCAACTTGACATTTTCTTACTAAATCATCCATAACTTTTGATTTATGCTCAGAATGATACGAATCCAATGTCCACGTTAAGCTAGTTTAATTTCTAATATTGTGATAAATTTTATGACTTAAATTGCTTTGACAAGTTCTCCAAGTAATCAAATCTATCCAAAACTACGTGATGTCAAGCATTATGCTTCATTTATAAGTCTTTACGCAATGAGCACCAATGATGAGTTTAGAATGATCACTTTAACTGGCCGATCAACTTGAATTGTCCGCACTAAATCGTCAGTAACTTTTGATTTAGAGCTCAGAATAACACATATCAAATGCCCACGTTAAGCTAGCTCAATTTTTTATATTGCGACTAAATTTTGGACATAAATAGATACGATAAACATCCAAGTAATCTAATCTATCCCAAACTGCATGAGGCCATGCTTTATGCATCATTTATAAGCGTTTAATTAATGAGAACCAATGATCAGTTTAGAGTGGTCATTTTATATGGCCGATCAACTTGAAATGTCCGCACTAAATCGTCTGTAACTTTTGATTTGGAGCTCAGAATGACACAAATCCAATGCCCACATTAAGCTAGCTCAATTTTTTTATATTGTGATATATTTTAAGACTAAAATTACTTTGACAATTCCTCCAAGTAATCAAATCTATCCAAAACTGTATGATGTCATGCATTATGCTTCATTTATAAGCCTTTACTCAATAAGCACAAGTGATCAGTTTAGAATGAACAATTTAACTAGGCGATCAAATTGACATGTCTAAACTAAATCGTACATAACTCTTGATTTATAGCTCATAATACCACGAATCCAATGCACACGTTAAGCTAGCTCAATTTTCTTTATTGTGACAAAATTTGAGATACAAATAGATAGGAAAAAGCGTTTAAGTAATCCAACCTAGCCAAAACTTTACGATGCCACGCATTATGCTTCACTTATAAGTCTTAACGCAATGAGCACCAATTATCAGTTTCGAATGAACTGGCCGATCAACTTGAAATGTCCGGACTAAATCGTTTGTAACTTTTGATTTACAGCTCAGAATGACACGAATCCAATACCCACGTTAAGCTAAGTAAATTTTCTATATTGTGACAAAATTTCAGAGAGAACTTGATACGAAACAGTGTTTAAGTAATCCAATCTAGCCTAAATTGCATGATCCCATGCTTTATGCTTCATGTTTAAGCATTTACTCAATGAAGACCAACGATAAGTTTAGAATGATCAATTTAACTGGGCGATCAACTTTACATGTCTGTGCTAAATCGTCCATAACTATTGATTTATAGGTCATCATGACACGAATCCAATGCCCACGTTAAGCTGGCTCAATTTTCTATATTGTGAAAACTTTTGAGACAGAAATAGATAAAAAAAACATTCAAGTAATCCAAGCTAGCCAAAACTACGTGATGCCATTCATTTTGCTTCATTTGTAAGGCTTTACTCAATGCGCACCAATGATTAGTTTAGAATGATCACTTTAAGTGGCCGGCCAACTATTCATGTCCGCACTAAATTGTCCTAACTTTTGATTTAGAGCTCAGAATGACGCGAATCCAATGCCCACATTAAGCTAGCTCATTTTTCAATATTTTGACAAAATTTAAGACAGATATAGATATAACAAAGCGTCCATGTAATCCAATATATCAGGAACTGCGTGATTCAATGCATTGTGCTTCATTTATAAGCCTATACTCAATGAGGACCAATGATCTGTTTAGAATGATCACTTTAACTGGCCAATCAACTTGACATGTACTTTAGATCATTTGTAATATTTATTTAGAGCTCAAACTGACATGAATCCAATGCCCACGTTAAACTAGCTCAATTTTGAAAATGACAAAATTTAAGACCGAAATAGATACGAAAAAGTGTTCAAGTAATCCAATATAGCCAAATATGTGTGATGCCATGCATTATGCTTCATTTATAACCTTTTACTCAATGAGCAACAATGATCAGTTTAGAATGATCACTTTAAATAGCCGATGAACATGACATATCCGCACTAAATTGTCCATGACTTTTGATTTGGAGCATAGAATAACACGAATAAAATGCCCATGTTAAGTTAGTTCAATTTTCTATATTGTGACAAAATTTGAGATAGAAATAGATACGAAAAAGCATTCAAGTAATCCAATCTATCCAAATTTGCATGATGCCATGCATTATGCTTCATTTATAACCCTTTACTTAATGAGCATCAATGATCAATTTAGAATGATAACTTTAACTGGACGATCAACTTTACATGTATGCAATAAATCGTTCATAACTTTTGATTTGTAGCTCATAATGACACGAATCCAATGACAACGTTAAGCTAGCTCAATTTTCAATATTATGACAAAATCTGAGATAGAGATAGATACGAAAAATGGTCCAAGTAATCCAAGATAGCCAAAACTGTGTGATGCCATGCATTTTGATTCATTTATAAACCTTTACTCAATGAGCACCTATGATCAGTTTTGAATTATCACTTTAACTGGCCGATCAACTTGACATTTCCGGACTAAATCGTTCGTAACCTTTGATTTAGAGCTCAGAATAACATGAATTATCTGCCCACGTTAAGCTAGCTCAATTGTCTATATTTTGACAAAATTTGAGACAAAAATAGATACGAAAGTTCGTTCAAGTAATCCAATCTAGCCAAAACTGCGTGTTTCCATGCTTTATGCTTTATTTATAATCCTTTACACAATGAGCACCAATGATCAGTTTAGATTGATCAATTTAATTGGGCGATCGACTTGACATGTCTTCACTAAATCGTTCATAACTTTTGATTTATAGCTCATAATGACATGAATCCAATGCCCACGTTATGTTAGGTCAATTTTCTATATTGTGACAAAGTTTGAGACATAAATAGATACAAATAAACGTTCAAGTAATCCAAGCTAGCCAAAACTACGTGATGCCATGCATTTTGCTTCATTTATAAGCCTTTACTCAATGAGCACCAATGTTTAGTTGAGAATGATCTGTTTAACTGGCCGATCAACTTGACATGTCCGCACTAAATCTTCCTAACTTTTGGTTTGAAGCTCAGAATGACATGAATCCAATTCTCACGTTAAACTAGCTCAATTTTCTTTATTTTTACAAAAATTTGAGTCAGATATAGATATGACAAAGCGTCCATGTTATCCAATCTCCGAATTGCGTGATTCAAAGAATTATGTTTCATTTATAAGCCTTTACTCAATGAGGATCAATGATCAAGTTAAAATGATCACTTTAACTGGCCAATCAACTTGACATTTCCACGTTAAATTGTCCGTAACTTATGATTTAGAGCTCAAACTCACACGAATTCAGTGCCCACGTTAAGCTAGCTCAATTTTCAATATTGTGACAAATTTTGAGATAGAAATAGATACGAAAAGTGTCCAAGTAGTCCAATCTAGCCAAAACTGCGTGATGCCATACATTATGCTTCATTTATAAGCCTTTACTCAATGAGAACCAATGATCAGTTTACATTGATCACTTTAACTGGCCGATCAACTTTACATGTCCGCATTAAATCGTCCGTAATTTTTGATTTAGAGCTTTGAATAACACGAATTCAATGCCCATGTTAAGTTAGTTCAATTTTCTATATTGTGGGAAAATTTGAGATAGAAGCATATACGAAAAAGCGTTCAAGTAATCCAATCTAGCCAAAGCTACGTGACGCCATGCATTATGCTTTATTTATAAGCCTTTGCTCAATGAGCACCAATAATCAGTTTAAAATGATAAATTTAACTAGGCAATCAACTTTACTTGTCTGCACTAAATCGCCCATAAGTTTTGATTTATAGCTCATAAAGACACGAATCCAATGCACACGTTAATCTAACTCAATTTTCTATATTGTGACAAAATCTGACACAAAAATAGATACGAAAAGGCGTTCACATAATCCAATTTAGCCAAAACTGCGGGATGCCATGCATTTTGCTTCATTTATAAGCCTTTACTCAATGAGCACCACTGATCAGTTTAGAATGATAACTTTAACTGCCCGATCAACTTGATATGTCTGCACTAAATCGTTTGTAACTTTTGATTTAGAGCTCAGAATGACACGAATCCAATGCCCAGGATAAGCTAGCTAAATTTTCTATATTGTAACAAAATTTCAAATAGGACTAGATACGAAAAAGTGTTCAAGTAATCCAACCTAGCCAAAACTGCGTGATCCCTTTCTTTATGCTTCATTTATAAGTGTTTACTAAATTAGTACCAATGATCATTTGAATCGTATATAACTTTTGATTTATAGCTCATAATTACATGAATCCAATGTCCACCTTAATCTAGTTAAATTTTCTATATTGTAACAAAATTTGAGAGGGAAACATATACAACAAAATGTTCAAGTAATCCAAGCTCGCCAATACTGCGTAATGCCATGCATTTTGCGTCATTTATAAGCATTTACTAAATGAGAACCAATGATCAGTTTAGAATGATCAATTTAATTGGGCGATCAACTTGACATGTCTTCACTAAATCGTCCATAACTTTTGAATTATAGCTTATTATGAAATGAATCCAATGCTCACGTTAAGCTAGCTCAATTTTCTATACTGTGACAAAATTTGAGACTGAAATAGATGCGAGAAAACATTCAACTAATCCAAGATAGCAAAAAAAGTGTCTGATGCCATGCATTTTGCTTCATTTATTAGCCTTTATTTAATGAGAACCAACGATCAGTTTAGAATGATAACTTTAACTAGCCGATCGATTTGACATGTTTGCATTAAATCGTCTATAACTTTTGATTTAGAGATCAGAATAACACGAAACAGATACGAATAAGCGTTCAAGTAATCCAATGACCACGTTAGGCTAGCTCAATTTTCTATATTGTGACAAAATTTGAGATTGAAACAGATACGAAAAAGCGTTCAAGTAATCCAACCTAGCCAAAATTGCGTGATGCCATTCATTTACTTCATTTATAAGCCTTTAGTCAATGAGCACCAATGATCTGTGTAGAATGATCACTGTAACAGGACGATGAACTTGATAGGTCCGTACTAAATTGTCCGTAAATTTTGATTTAGAGCTCAGGATGACACGAACAAATGGCCACGTTAAGCTAGCTCAATGTTTTATATTGTTAACCAAATTTGAGACATAACTAGATACGACAAAGAGTCCAAGTAATTCAATCTATTCCAAACTACGTGATGCCATGCTTTATGCATCATTTATAAGTGTTTACTTAATGAGCACCAATGATCAATTTAGAATGATCACTTTAACTGACCGATCAACTTGACATGTGCGCACTAAATCTTCCGTAACTTATATTTTAGAGCTCGGAATGACAAGAATCCAATGCCAACGTTAAGCTAGCTCAGTTTTCTATATTGTGACAAAATTTGAGACAGAAATAGATAATCCAAAGTGTCCAAGTAATCCAATCTATCATGAACTGCATGATGTAATGCATTATGCTTCATTTATAAGCTTTTACTTAATTAGCACCAATGATCAGTTTATAATGATCACTTTAATTGGTCGATGAAGTTAACATATCCACACTAACTCGTCCGTAACTTTTAATTCAGGGATTAGAATAACACGAATCTAATGCCCACGTTAAGCTGCCTCAATTTTCTATTTATGACAAAATCTAAGGCATAAACAGATAAGAAAAAGCGTTCAAGTAATCCAATCTAGCCAAAACTGCGTGATGCCATACATTATGATTCATTTATAAGACTTTACTCAATAATCACGAATGATCAGTTTAGAATGATCAATTTAGCTGGCTGATCAACTTGACATGTATGTACTAAATCGTCCATAACCTTATATTTATAGCTCATAATGACATGAATCCAATGCCCACGTTAAGCTAGCTCAATCTTTTATTGTGAAAAAGTTTGAGATAGAACTAGATACGACAAAGAGCCCAAGTAATTCAATCTATCCCAAAACTGCGTGATGCCATCCTTTATGCTTCATTTATAAGTGTTTACTTAATGAGCACCAAGGATCAGTTTAAATCGATCACAATAATTGGGCGATGAACTTGACGTGTCCACACTAAATCGTCGGTAACTTATATTTTAGAGCTCAGAATGACACAAATCCAATGCCCATGTTAGGCCAACACAATTTTCTATATTGTGACAAAATTTGAGACAGAATTAGATACGATAAACCATCCAACTAATTCAATCTGTCCCAAACTTCGTGACCCCATGCTTTATGTTTCATTTATAAGCGTTTACTTAATGAGCACCAATGATCAGTTTAGAATGATAACTTTAACTAGGCGATCAAATTGACATGTCGGCACTAAATCGTCTGTAACTTTTTATACAGAGCTCAGAATATCCAATGCCCACGTTAAGGCAGCTCAATTTTCTATATTGTGACAAAATTTGCAAAAAAAAATAAAAACGAAAAAGCGTTCAAGTAATCCAAGCTAGCTAAAACTGCATGATGCCATGCAATTTTCTTCATTTATAAAACTTTACTTATTGAGCACTAATAATCAGTTTTGAATAATCACTTTAACTAGCCGATCACCTTGATATGTCTGCACTAAACCGCCCCTAAGTTTTAATTTAGAGCTCGAACTGACACAAATCCAATGCCCACGTTAAGCTAGCTTACGTTTTTCATATTGTGAGAAAATTTGAGACGGAACTAGATACGACAAAGCGTCCAAGTAATCCAATCTAACTGGCTGATCAACTTGACATGTCCGCACTAATTTGTCCGTAACTTTTGATTTAGAGCTAAGAATGATACGAATGCCCATGTTAAGCAAGCTCAATCTTTTATATTGTGACGAAATTTGAGACAAAGCTAGATACGGCAAAATGTCCAAGTAATTCAATCTATCCCAAACTACGTGATGCCATGCTTTATACTTCGTTTGTAAGTGTTTACTTAATGAGCACCAATGACCAGTTTAGATCAATCACTTAAGTTGGGTGATCAACTTGACATGTCCACACTAAATCGTCTGTAACTTATATTTTAGAGCTCAGAATGACACAAATCCAATGCACCCGTTAAGCCAGCTCAATTTTCTATATTGTGACAAACTTTGAGACAGAATTAGATACGATAAACCGTCCAACTAATCCAATCTATCCCAAACTTCGTGATCCCATGCCTTATGTTTCATTTATAAGCGTTTACTTAATGAGGACCAATGATCAGTTTAGAATGATAACTTTAACTAGGCGATCAACTTGATATGTATGCACTAAATCGTCCGTAACTTTTTATATAGAGCTCAGAATATCCAATGCCCAGGTTAAGGCAGCTCAATTTTCTATACTGTGACAAAATTTGCAAAAAAAAATAAAAACGAAAAAGCGTTCAAGTAATCCAAGCTAGCTAAAACTGCATGATTCCATGCATTTTACTTCATTTATAAAACTTTACTCAATGAGCACTAATAATCATTTTTGAATAATCACTTTAACTAGCCGATCAACTTGATATGTCTGCACTAAACCGCCCCTAAGTTTTGATTTAGAGCTCGAACTGACACGAATCCAATGCCCACGTTAAGCTAGCTTAAGTTTTTCATATTGAGGGAAAATTTGAGACGGAACTAGATACGACAAAGCGTCCAAGAAATCCAATCTAACTGGCTGATCAACTTGACATGTCTGCACTAATTTGTCCGTAACTTTTGATTTAGAGCTAAGAATGATACGAATGCCCATGTTAAGCAAGCTCAATCTTTTATATTGTGACGAAATTTGAGACAAAGCTAGATACGACAAAATGTCCAAGTAATTGAATCTATCCCAAACTACGTGATGCCATGCTTTTATACTTCGTTTGTAAGTGTTAACTTAATGAGCACCAATAATCAGTTTAGATCGATCACTTTAGTTGGGCGATCAACTTGACATGTCCACAGTAAATCGTCCGTAACTTATATTTTAGAGCTCAGAATGATACAAATCCAATGCCCACGTTATGCCAGCTCAATTTTCTATATTGTGACAAAATTTGAGACAGAATGAGATACGATAAACAATCGAACTAATCCAATCTATCCCAAACTTTGTGATCCCATGCTTTATGTTTCATTTATAAGCGTTTACTTAATGAGCACCAATGATCAGTTTAGAATGATACCTTTAACTAGGCGATCAACTTGACATGTCTGCACTAAATCGTCCGTAACTTTTTATATAGAGCTCAGAATATCCAATGCCCACGTTAGGCAGCTCAATTTTCTATATTGTGACAAAATTTGCAAAAAAAATAAAAACGAAAAAGCGTGCAAGTAATCCAAGCTAGCTAAAACTGCATGATGCCATGCATGTTGCTTCATTTATAAAACTTTACTCAATGAGCACTAATAATCAGTTTTGAATAATCACTTAAAATAGCCAATCAACTTGATATGTCTGCACTAAACCGCCCCTATGTTTTGATTTAGAGCTCGAACTTACACGAATCCAATGCCCACGTTAAGATAGCTTAATATTTTCATATTGTGAGAAAATTTGAGATGGAACTAGATACGACAAAGCGTCCAAGTAATCCAATATAATTTGCTTATCAACTAGACATGTACACACTAATTTGTCCGTAACTTTTGATTTAGAGCTAAGAATGATACAAATCCTCATGTTAAGGAAGTTCAATCTTTTATATTGTGACAAAATTTTGAGGCAAAGCTAGATACGACAAAATATCCAAGTAATTCAATCTATCCCAAACTACGTGATGCCATGCTTTATACTTTGTTTGTACGTGTTTACTTAATGAGCACCTATGGTTAGTTTAGAATGATCACTCGAACTGGCCGATCAGCTTGACATGTCCGCACTAAATCGTCCGTGATTTAGAGCTCAGAATGACATGAATCCAATGCCCACGTTAACCAAGCTCAATTTTCTATATTGTGAAAAAATTTGGAATAGAAACAGATACGAAAAATATTCCAATTAATCCAATCTATCCCGAACTGCGTGATGCCATGCATTATGCTTCATTTATAAGCCTTTACTCAATGAGCACCAATGATCAGTTAAAAATTATCATTCTAACTGACCGATCCACTTGAGTTGTCCTCACTAAATCGTCCGTAACTTTGGATTTAGACCTCTGAATGACACGAATCCAATGCCCACGTTAAGCTAGTTAATTGTTTTATATTGTGATATAATTGAACACTAAAATTTCTTCGACAAGTGCTCCAAGTTTAGAATGATCAATTTAACTGGGCGATCAACTTGACATGTTTCTATTAAATCGTCGGTAACTTTTGATTTATAGCTCATAGTTACACAAATCCGATGCCCACGTTAATCTAACTCAATTTTCTATATTGTCACAAAATTTGAGACAGACAATACAAAAAAGCGTTCAAGTAATCAAAGCTAGCCAAAACCGTGTGATGCCATGCATTTTGCTTCATTTATAAGTCTTTACTCAATGAGCACCAATGATCAGTTTAAAATGATAGCTATAAGTGGCCGATCAACTTGACATGAACGCACTAAATCGTCTGTAACTTATATTTTATAGCTCGAAATGACACGAATCAATGTCCACGTTAGGCTAGCTCAATTTTCTAAGTTTTGACAAAATTTGAGACAAAAAATAGATACGACAAATTGTCCATCTAATCCAATCTATCCCAAACTGCGTGATAACATTCATTATGCTTCATTTATATGCCTTTAGTCAATGAGCACCAATGATCAGTTTAGAACAATCACTTTAACTGGCCGATCAACTTGACATGTTCACACTAAATTGTCCGTAACTTTTGATTTAGAGCTTAGAATGACACGAATTCAATGCCCACGTTAAACTAGCCCAATTTTCTATATTTTGAAAAAATTTGAGACAGAAATAGATACAACAAAGAGTCTAAGTAATCCAATATGTCTCGAACTGCGTGATGTCATGCATTATGCTTCATTTATAAGCCTTTTCTCAATGAGCACCAATGATCAATTTAGAATGATCACTTTAGGTAGGCAATCGACTTGACATGTACGCACTAAATTGTCCGTAAGTTTTGATATAGAGTTGAGAATAACATGAAACCAATGCCCATTTAAGCTAGCTCAATTTTCTATATTGTGACAAAATTTGAGACAGAAATAGATACGAGAAAGCGCCCAAGTAACTAAATATATCCCGAACTGCATGGTGTCATGCATTATGATTCATTTATAAGCCTTTACTCAATGAGCACCAATTATCAATTTAGAATGATCACTTTAACTGGCCGATAAACTTCACATGTCCGCACTAAATCGTGTGTAACTTCTGATTTAGAGCTTAGAATGACACGATTCCAACGCCCACATTAATCTAGCCCAATTTTCTATATTGTGACAAAGCTTGAGACTGAAATAGATATAAAAAAGCGTTCAAATAATCCAATCTAGCCAACCTGCATGATACCATGCATTATGCTTCATTTATAAACTTTTACTCAATAGGCACCAACGATCAGTTAAGAATGATAACTTTAACTGGCCGATAAATTTGACATGTCTGCACTAAATCGTCCGTAACTTATGATTTAGAGCTCAGATTGACAAGAATCCAATGCCAATGTTAATCTAGCTCAAGTTTCTATATTGCGACGAAATTTTAGACCGAAATACATACAAAAAAGTGTTCAAGTAATCCAATGTATGCAAAACTGGATGATGCCATGTATTATGATTCATTTATAAGCCTTTACTCAATGAGCACAAATGATCAATTTAGAATGATATCTTTAAGTATGCGATCACCTTGACATGTACGCATTAGTAAAATTGCTTCAACAAGTCCTCCAAGTAATCAAATCTTTCCAAAACTACGCGATGTCATGCATTATGCTTTATTTATAAGCCTTTATTCAATGAGCACCAATATTCAGTTTGGAATGATCAATTTAATTGGGCGATCAAGTTGATATGTCCGCACTAAGTCGTCCGTAACTTTTGATTTAGAGCTTAGAATGACACGAACTAAACGCCCATGTTAAGCTAGATCAATTTTCTATATTGTGAAAAAAAATTTAAACATAAATAGATATGACAACACGTCCATGTAATCCAATCTAACCTGAAATGTGTGATGTCATGCATTATTTTTCATTTATATGCCTTTACTCAAAAGCACCAATGATGAGTTTAGAATAATCACTTTAACAGGCCAATCAACTTGACATGCCCACACAAAACTGTCTGTAACTTTTGATTGAGAGCTCAGCATGACACAAATCCAATGCCCACGTTAAGCTAGCTTATTTTTCTATACAAAATTTGAGATAGAAATAGATATGAAAAAGTGTTCAAGTAATCCAATTTATCCAAAACTGCGTGATGCCATGCATAATGCTTCATTTATAAGCCTTTACTCAATGAGCACCAATGATCAGTTTAAAAGGTTCACGTTAACTAGGTGATCAACTAGACATGTCCGCAAGAAATCGTCCGTAACTATCTATTTAGAGTTCAGAATAACACGAATCCAATGCCCATGTTAAGCTAGCTCATTTTTCTATGTTGTGACAAAATTTGACAGCGAAATAGATATAAAAATCATCCAAGTAATCTAATCTGTCCCAAACTGCGTGATGTCATGCATTATGCGTCATTTATAAGCCATTACTCAATGAGCACCAATAAACAGTTTAGAATGATCACTTTAAGTAGGCGATCAACTTGACATTTCTGCCCAAATTTTTTCTGTAACTTTTGATTTAGAGCTTAGAATAATGTGAATCCAATGTCATGTTAAGCCAGCTCAATTTTCTATAATGTGACAAAATTTGAGACAGAAATAGATGCGACAAAGCGTCCAAGTAATCCAATCTATCCCGAACTGCGTGATGTCATGAATTATGTTTTATTTATAAGCCTTTACTAAATGAGCACCAATGATCAGTTTAGAATGATCACTTTAACTGGCAGATCAACTTGACATGTCCGCATTAAATTGTCTATAACTTTTGATTTAGAGCTCTGAATGACACGAATCCAACGCGCATGTTAATCTAGCTCAATTTTCTATATTGTGACAAATTTTGAGACAAAAATATATATGACAAAGCGTCCATGTAATCCATTCAATCCCAAACTGCGTGATGCCATACATTATACTTCATTTATATGCCTTTACTTAATGCGCACCAATGATCAGTTTAGAATAATCACTTTAACTGGCCGATCAACTTGACATTTCTGCACTAAATCGTCCGTAACTTTTGATTCAAAACTCAGAGTGGCACGAATCCATGCCCACGTTAAGCTATCTCAATTGTCTATATTTTGACAAAATTTGAAAGAGAAATAGATAAGACAATGCATCCAAGTAATCCAATCTGTCCCGAACTGCGTGATGTCATGCATTATGCCTCATTTATAAGCCTTTACTCAATGAACACCAATGATCAGTTTAGAATGATCACTTTAAGTAGGCAATCGACTTGACATGTCCGCACTAAATTGTCCGTAACTTTTGATTTAAAGCTCAGAATAAAAAGAATCCAGTGCTGATGTTAAACTAGCTCAATTCGGTATATTGTGACAAAATTTGAGAAAGAAATAGATTCAACAAAGCATCCAAGTAATCCAATATATCCCGAACTGCGTGATGTCATGCATTATGCATCTTTTATAAGCCTTTACTAAATGAGCACCAATAATCAGTTTAGAATGATCACTTTATCTAGCCGATCAACTTGACATGTTCGCAATAAATTGTTCGTAACTTTTTATTTAGAGCTCAGAATTACACGAATTAAATGCCCTTGTTAAGCTAGCTCAATTTTTTATATTGTGATGAAATTTGAAACCGAAATAGAAACAAAAAAGCGTTCAAGTAATCCAATCTATGCAATACTGCATGATGCCATGCATTATGCTTCATTTATAAGCCTTTACTCAATGAGCACAAATGATTAGTTTAGAATGATCACTTTAACTAGCTGATCAACTTGAAATTTCCACACTAAATCGTCCGTAACTTTTTATTTAGAGCTCAGACTGACACGAATCCAATCCCACGTTAAGCTACCTAAATATTTTTATATTTTGATAAGTTTTAAGACTAAAATTGCTTCAACAAGTACTCCAAGTAATAAACTCTTTCCAAAACTACGTGATGTCATGCATTATGCTTCATTTATATGCCTTTAATCAATGAACACCAATGATCAATTTAGAATGATCAATTTAATTGGGCGATCAACTTGACATGCCGCACTAAATCGTCTGTAACATTTGATTTAGAGCTCAGAATGACATGAACCAAACACCCACATTAAGTTAGCTCAATTTTCTATATTGTGAAAAAAATTTAGACAGAATTAGATACAACAAAGTGTCCATGTAATCCAATCTAATCCAAACAGCATGATGTCATGCATTATTCTTCATTTATATGCCCTTACTCAATGAGCACTAATGATCAGTTTAGAATAATCACTTTAACTGGCCGATCAACTTGACATGTCCGCACTAAATCATCTGTAACTTTTTATTTACAACTCAGAATGACAAGAATCCAATGCCCACGTTAAGCTAGCTTAATTTTCTATAGATTTGGAAAAATTTGAGACAGAAATAGATACAAAAAAGTGTTCAAGTAATCCAATCTAGCCAAAATTGCGTGATACTATGTATAATGCTTCATTTATATGCCTTTACTCAAAGAGCACCAATGAGCAGTGTAGAATGATCACTTTAACTAGGCGATCAACTTGACATGTCCGCAATAAATTGTCTGTAACAAATTGTCGATAACTATTGATTTAGAGCACAGAATGAAACAAGAATTGAATGCCCATGTTAAGCTAGCTCATTTTTTCTATATTCTGACAAAATTTGAGACAGAAATAGATATGACGAAGCGTTCAAGTAATCCAATATATCCCGAACTGCATGACATCATGGATTATGTTTCATTTATAAGCCTTTACTCAATGAGCACGAATGATCAGTTTAGAATAATCACTTTAACAGGCTGATCAACTTGACATGTCCGCATTAAATCGTATGTAGCTTTTGATTTAGAGCTCAAAATGACACGAATCCAACACACACGTTAATCTTGCTCAAATTTCTATATTATGACAAAAGTGAGACAAAAATATATACAACAAAGCGTCCATATAATCTATCCCGAGCGTCATGATGCCATGCATTATTCTTCATTTATATGCCATTACTCAAAGATCACCATAATCCGTTTAGAATAATCACTTTAACTGGCCGACCAACTTGAGATGTCCGCACAAAATCGTTGGTAACTTTTGATTTAGAGCTCTGAATGACACGAATCCAATGCCCACGTTAAGCTAGCTCAATTTTCTATATTTTGAAAAACTTTGAGGAGAAATAGATACGACCAAAGCGTCCAATTAATCAAATCTGTCCCGAACTGCATGATGTCATGCATTATGCTTCATTTATAAGCCTTTACTCAATGAGCACCAATGATCAATTTAGAATGATCACTTTAAGTAGGTGATAAACTTGACATGTCCGCACTAAGTCGTCGATAACTTTTGATTTAAAGCTCAAAATAACACAAATACAATGCAGATGTTAGATAGCTCAATTTTCTATATTGTGACAAGATTTCAGACAGAAACAGATACAACAAATCTTTCAACTAATAAAATCTATCCCGAACTGTGTGATGTCATTCATTATGCTTCATTTATAAGCCTTTACTCAAAGAGCACCAATGATCAGTTCAGAATGATCATTTTAACTGGCCGATCAACTTGACATGTCCAATAAATCGTCTGTAACTTTTAACTTAGTCCTCAAAATAACACGAATCCAATGACCAAGTTATGCTACCTCAATTTTCTATATTGTGAAAATTTTGAGATGGAAATAAATACAAAAAAACGTTCAAGTAATCCAATCTGGCCAAACTGCATGATGCCATACATTATGATTCATTAATAAGCCTTTACTCAATTAGCACAAATGATCAGTTTAGAATGATCACTTTAACTAGGTGATCAACTTGACATGTCCGCACTAAATCCTCCGTAACTTTTTATTTAGAGCTCAGAATAACACAAATCCAATGCCCATGTTAAGCTAGCTCAATTTTCTATATTGTGACAAAATTGGAGACAAAATAAGATACGAAAAAGTGTTCAAGTAATCCAATCTAACCAAACCTACATGAATCCATGCATTATGATTCATTTATAAGCCTTTGCTCAATGAGCACCAATGATCACTTTAACTGCCCGAGCAACTTGACATGTGTGCACTAAATCGTCCGTAACTTATGATTTAGAGTTCCGAATGACACGAATTAAATGCCCACGTTAAGCTAGCTCAAGTTTCTATATTGTGACAAAATTTGAGACTGAAATAGATATAAAAAAGCGTTCAATTAATCCAATCTATGCAAAATTGCGTGATGCCATGCATTATGCTTCATTTATAAGCCTTTACTCAATCAGCACAAATGATCAGTATAGAATGATCACTTTAACTGGGCGATCAACTTGACATATCCTCACTAAATTGTCCGTAACTTTCGATTTAGAGCTCAGAATACCCCGAATCCAATGCCCACGTTAAGCTATCTCAATTTTCTATATTGTGACAAAATTTATGAGAAAATAGATACGAAAAAGCGTTCAAGTAATCCAATATAACCAAAACAGTGTGAGGCCATGCATTATGGTTCATTTGTAAGCCTTTACTCAATGAGCATCAATAATCAGTTTAGAATGATCACTTTAATAGTACGATCAACTTGACATGTACGCACTAAATCATCCCTAACTTTTGATTTAAAGCTCAGAATAACACGAATCCGATGACTACGTTAAGCTAGCTCAATTTTCTATATTGTGACAAAATTTGAGACAGAAATAGATATAAAAAAGCGTTCAAGTAATCGAATCTAACCAAAACTGCGTGATGCCATGTATTATGCTTCATTTCTAAGCCTTTACTCAATGAACACCAATGATCAATTTAGAATGATCACTTTAACGGGCCGATCAAGTTGACATTTCCGCACTAAATCGTACCAAACTTTTGATTTACAGCTCAGAATGACAGGAATCCAATGCCCACGTTAAGCTAGCTCAATTTTCTGTATTGTGACAAAATTTGAGACTCAAATAGATATAAAAAGCGTTCAAGTAATCAAAACTACCCAAAACTGCATGATGCCATGAATTATGCTTCATTTATAAGCCTTTGGTCAACGAGCACCAATAATCAGTTAATAATGATCACTTTAATAGGTCAATCAACTTGACATGTCCGCACCAAATCATCCGTAACTTATGATTTAGAGCTTTGAATGACACGAATCATGTGTCTACGTTAAGCTAGCTCAAAATTTCTATATTGAGATGAAATTTGAGATAGAAATATATACAAAAAAGCATTCAAGTAATCCAATCTATACAAAATTGCATGATCCCATACATTACGCTTCATTTATAAGCCTTTACTCAATGAGCACAAATGATCATCTTAGAATGATCACTTTAACTAGGTAACCAACTTGACCTGTCCACACGAAATCATCTGTAAGTTTTGATTTAGAGCTAAGAATAACACGAATCCAATGCCCACGTTAAGCTAGCTCATTTTTCTATATTGTGACAAAATTTTAGACACGAAAAAGCGTTAAAGTAATCCAATCTAACCAAAAATGAGTGATGCCATGCATTATGCTTCATTTCTAAGCCTTTACTCAATGAGCACCAATGATCAGATTAGAATGATAACTTTAACAGGACGGTCAACTTGACATGTCCGCACTAAATCATCCATAACTTTTGATTTAGAGCTCAGAATGACAGAAATCCAATGCCTACGTTAATCTAGCTCAATTTTCTATATTGTGACAATATTTGAGGCAGAAATAGATAAAAAGAATTCAAGTAATCCAATCTAAACAAAACGGTGTGATGCCATGCATTATGCTTCATTTATAACCCTTTACTAAATGGCACCAACGATCAGTTTAGAATGAACACTTTATCTGGCCGATCAACTTGACATGTCCGAACTAAATCATCCCTAAAGTTTGATTTAGAGCTTAGAATGACACGAATCCAATGCCCACGTTAAGATACCTCAATTTTCTATATTTTGACAAAATTGGAGACTGAAATAGATATAAAAAACCGTTCAAGGAATCCAATCTAGCAAAAACTATGTGATGCAATGCATTATGCTTCGTTTATATGGCTTTACTCAATGAGCACCAATGATAAGTTTAGAATGATCACTTTAACTAGCCGTTCAACATGACATATCAGCACTATATCGTTCGTAACATATGATTCAAAGCTCATAATGACACGAATCTAATGCCCACATTAAGCTAGCTAAATTTTCTATATTATGACAAAATTTGAGACAGACATAGATACAAAAAAGCATTCAAGTAATCCAATCTCGCCAAAACTGTATGATGCCATGCATTATGCTTCATTTATAACCCTTTACACTTTGAGCACAAATGATCAAATTACAATGATCACTTTAACTAGGCGATCAACTTGTCATGTCTGCACTAAATTGTCCGTAACTTTTGATTTAGAGCTGAGAATAATATGAATCCAATGCCCACGTTAAGCTAGCTCAATTTTCTATATTGTTCTAAAATGTGAGACAAAAATAGATGTGAAAATTTTTTCAAGTAATCCAATATAACCAAAACTGCGTGATGCCATGCATTATAATTCATTTCTAAGCCTTTACTCAATGAGCACCAATGATCAGTTTAGAATGATAACATTAACTGCCCTATCAACCTGACATGTCCGCACTAAATCATCCCTAACTTTGGATTTAGAGCTCAGAATGACACGAATCCAATGTCTATGTTAACATTGATCGATTTTCTATACTGTGACAAAATTTGAGACATAAATAGATATAAAAAGCGTTCAAATAATCCTATCTAACCAAAACTGTGTGATGCCATGCATTATACTTCATTTGTAATCCTTTGCTCAATGAGCAACAATGATCAGTTTAAAATGATCACTTTAACAGGCCGATCCACTTGACATGTCCGCACTAAAACGTCCATAACTTTTTATTTAGAGCTCAGAATTACACGAATCCAATGCCCACGTTAAGGTAGCTCAATTTTATATGTTGTGACAAAATTTGAGACTAAAATAGATATTAATAAGCATTCAAGTATTCCAATCTAGCCAAAACTGCGTGATGCCATGCATTATGCTTTATTTATAGGCCTTTACTTAATGAGGACCAATGATCAGGTAACAATGATCACTTTAACTGGCCGATCAACTTGACATATCCGCACTAAATTGTCAGTAACTTATTATTTAGAGCTAAGAATGACTCGAATCAAATGCCCAAGTTAAGCTACCTCAATTTTCTATATTGGGACAAAATTTGAGACAAAAATAGATATGAAAAAGTGTCCATGTAATCTAATCTAGCCAAAACTACATGATGCCATGCATTATGCTTCATTTATAAGCATTTACTTAATGCGCACAAATGATCAGTTTAGAATGATCACTTTAACTAGGAGATCAACTTGACATGTCAGCACTAAATCTTCCATAACTTTTGATTTAGAGCTCAGAATAACATGAATCCAATACCCACGTTAAGCTAGCTCAATTTTCTATATTGGGACAAAATTTGAGACAAAAATTGAGACAAAAATAGATACAAAAAAGCGTTCAAGTAATCCAATCTAACCCGAACTGCGTGATGCCATGCATTATAATTCATTTCTAAGTCTTTACTCAATAAGCACCAATGATCATTTTAGAATGATCACTTTAACTGGCCGAACAACTTGACATGTCCGCACTAAATCGTCTGAAACTTATGGTTTAGAGCTTTGAATGACACGAATCCAATGCCCACAGTAAGCTAGCTCAATTCTCTGTATTGTGACGAAATTTAAAATAGAAATAGATACAAAAAACGATCCAGTAATCCAATCTATGCAAAACTGCATGATGTCATGCATTATGCTTCATTTATAATCCTTTACTCAATGAGCACAAACGATCAATTGAGAATGATTACTTTAACTAGGCGATCAACTTGAGATGTCCGCACTAAATTGTCTATACCTTTTGATTTAGAGCTCCAAATCACATGAATCAAATGCCCATGTTAAACTAGCTTAATTTTCTATATTGTGACAATATTTGAGACAAAAATAGATACGAAAAAGTGTTCAAGTAATCAAATCTAAGCAAAACTGTGTGATACCATGCATTATGCTTCATTTCTAAGCCCTTAATCAATGAGCACCAATGATCAGTTTAGAAGGATCACTTTAACAGAACGATCGACTTGGCATGTCCGCACTAAATCATCCCTCATTTTTTATTTAGAGCTCAGAATGTCATGAATCCAATGCATACATTAACCTAGCTCATTTTTCTATATTGTAACCAAATTTGAGATAAAAATAGATATAAAAAAGCGTTCAAGTAATCCAATCTAACCAAAACTGCGTGATGCCATGCATTATGCTTCATTTATAAGCATTTACTCAATGAGCACCAATGATCAATTCAGAATGATCACTTTAATAGGCCGATCAACTTGACATATCCGCTATAAATCCTCCATAAATTTTAAGTTACAGATCAGAAGGATAGGAATCCAATGCCCACGTTAAGTTAGCTCAATTTAATATATATTGACTAAATTTGAGATAGAAATAGAGACGACAAAGCGTGTAAGTAATCCAATCTATCCAAACTGTTTGATGCCATGCATTATTCTTCTTTAATAAGCTT